>OMOX01154785.1:0-10506 GCA_900312595.1 Guentherus altivela | reverse complement strand
CCGCCCCCGCCGCGCCCGCCCCGCCGCCGCGCCCGGAGGCACCGCCGCCGAAAGCACCGCGGTCAACGTGTTCCTGGGTATCGGCGTAGCCTGGTCGGTGGCTGCCATCTACTGGCGGGTGAAGGGGAAACCGTTCGAGGTCAAGCCGGGATCGCTCGCCTTCTCCGTTACCCTCTTCACCATCTTCGCGTTCATCTCCATGGGCGTGTTGCTGTTCCGCCGCCGGCCGTCAATTGGCGGAGAGCTGGGCGGTCCCAAGGTGCCGCGCCTCCTCACCAGCTTGCTGTTTCTGGGCCTGTGGTTCCTCTACATCCTGTTCTCCAGTCTGGAGGCCTACTGCCACATCGAGGCTTTCTAGAGGGAGGGAGAAGGAAGTAGAAACCGTTCTAGCTGAAAATCACATGACTGCTACACATACACACACGCTCACATCTGGTACACATGCAGATGCATAGTCTTTCACCCTTTACACCCGACAGGTGGATATGGTTTAGAACGTCCGAGAGATCAGTGTTCAAGGACACTGCAGTATTTGAGAAACACGTATGGTACACATACAACATACATATTACAACCACTGGCACACTACTTCTGAACACAGGAGAGCAAAATTGATGAAACCACACACACACATACATACACGCATACAGATGTACAAAACATGCTGGACTGACTCGTGAGGTAAAGGGCAAGAGAAAGTGTTTTTGAGGGAAAGGCGGAGGCTTGCAGCAGCTGACACAGCATAGAGAGAATTGGAATGTTGGGGACAGAAAGAGAGAGGAAATTAGTCACTTCAGGGTCAAGGGAGCCTTTCTGGAGAAGGTCGGATCAACCTGTCGACGATTACCTTCAGGACAGAGGTTTTTAAAAGTGGTTAGACTTTAGAGACAGATAGATCCGTTATTTAACCATGTGGTTGTGCTGAAGGTGTAAATATAATTTTACGTCTTTCCCAGCTGGCTTCCTGACCGATTGACTGGCCGCGCTGTTGTCCTCGAAGTTGACTTATTGTTTACTGACGCTGAGCCAAACAAATTGCTGTCTCTTCTCCAGAGCATTACATAAACAGCTGTAGTCAATCAAACCGTAAAAGTCACCTGCATTCTCTGCCAAAAGAAATTACATCTAATCTGATTTAGGAAACCTCGAAAATAGCCACATCTGGATGTTTGTGTGTATATAAAGGCGTATGGACAGGTTTCTGAAGGAGGGTACCAGTTCACTTTTGCTCTAGACACAGTATAAACCAGAGGTGTGGACTCCAGTCTTTATGACTTGGAGTTGAGTCAGACTCAAGTTGACTTGAGATTTGAGTCGAGACTTGCTCGTGACTTTGATACATGACAACTCACAATATTTTGAAGTGGTGTGTGCAAGCCAGTCACCGTTTATTTCACCTCAAAATTATATTAGTCATGTATTTCATCGACCTCCTGACAACGCAACACAAAGTTGTGTGAAATACTCTGCTGGAGTTGTGATAAGTTATTCACTGAGCAGAGCTGATTATTCTTTGTTTTTTCAAAATGATGACTTAACATCCAAATGGCTTGGAAACACCTTTTATTTGACTGGATCCAACTTCTGGCTGAATTTGACTTGTCTAGCCTTATTGGGAAGTGAGTCTAAACTTGACACTCGGCCCTGTGACATGCTTGTGACTCGAGCAAGGGTGACTTGGTCCCACCTCTTGTACAACCGGAACCGAACCACTTTTTAGTCTGTGTCTCACCTTTCTCAAGACTTAAAGATCCCTCTTTAACCTGTCTCTTTCCTTCATCTGCACTAATTGAAGTGGATTCGCTGTTTGAATCAAGATGGGATCATAGCTGTCACCCGGTCAGTGCGTTTCAAAGAGAAAGCAGCTATTCCTGATATGTTGGACTCTCCCGTGTGTAATGCCAGTTCTGCAGTTTATTAGAAGAAGGTGAAGAAGACAGTGTTTGGTCTGACAGAAAGTAAGAGAGGATGGAGACATCAAAGAACATTGTCCTCCACTGGTATCTTATAGGACCACGAGGGTGTAATGTACCTGTACTGTATCATTTTAATGTTTAAACTGTCAAAGCATCGGGTATCGCTTGAAACCTTCAGACAGAGAACCATACAGGCATGTTTTGGGTTTTCAGAGAAGTACGACTTATAAATCCTGCTACATTGAGACTGTGTATTTGGCATTCATGTAAATTCATAATACATATAATTTGGAAATGGTGTTTGTATTCATCCACAAAGGAAGTTGAGGGTAACCACATTCACCTTCATCGACATTAACAATAAAACCGTACGGATGCCTACAAAATTTAGCATTTTGGAGTTATAAATGGTTCCTTGTCTCAAGGTCTTGTTTGCTAAAAAATATTGTTCTGCTTTGTGAAACTTTTTATGGAATGTTTGGAATTCCAACTCGCTGACACGGTGGGTGAGACATTACTGTGGCATTGTGAGTAGAGACAGCTACTCATTACCGTAGCATTGTGGGTAGCGAGTGACAAACTGGTCAATTACAACGATGCCCTGATAGCATTGTTGTTTCCGTAGCAAGAGTAGCATGGCTGTGGCACAGTCCACTGCATGAGTGGACAAAAGCAAAAATGAACAGTGTTTCCTTCCTTTGAAAGGCCACATTTCAAATGGCTCATAACTTTATGTCAATCCCCATCACATGCATTTCCACAAATCACCCATCCCATCCAAATCCTTCAAACAACTCCCTTCTGGTATTCAAACTCTCAGCTGTACAGCTTCTGTCCCAAATGAAAATTGCAAATATGTATTCCTAGCTGATTCAGAAACCAGATGGATTTTATTCCAAGTCTTTACCAGAGATCTGTCTCTCTACATTTCCTTGTGGTGGTCCTTTTCAGGCACTGGGCTGCTCTAAACACGACCAGAACCCCAGCTGACCTTGACCAGCCATCTTTCCAAAGTGTTTATTTGTGCCCATCTGACCAAGTCAACCAAATCAGGTACACTGACCAGGGGCAGTAACCTCTCTCTGCCACCAGTTAGCACTGTAACCCCATCACTGGCTGCCACATTGACTTACCCCTCATCTACATGGGGACCTAAAATAACAATTGCCTAAGTTTCATTTTCTAATCTACACCAGACGCATCTGTAAAGCTGCAGCAGCATTCACACGGCAGCCTTTTGCAGTGGAGATAGCTTTTGTTTATGGTGCTCTTAAAAAGCTATCTACCACAATTATGGGTGAGTATATGCTTTTGCCTAAATTGAATGTCTGTTTTATTCGGTTAGTTATTGTTTTGCTTATTTCAGATCACCAGAATTAACCAGTTGGAGTTATGCATATGAGGGATCCTGAGAAAACAGAAAAATTAATACTTCCCAATTAAGTTTGTCTGCTGTCCAAAAGGGTCTGATGATACAACGTGGATATACAATAGGCATATGTTACACTGAACATAAGAATCAATAATATATTTGATGGAACAGAAAATAAACTATTAAGTCTGTTTTCTCTGTTCCATTGTTTTAGGAGTTTGGGAGGTCTCATTCAAAGTCTGTTCATGTACACCAAACAAACTGGTCGATTTGTCTCTTTTAATTCTAAAATAAGCAAAACAACAAGTGACTGACTCAAATAAACATTCCAGTTTTGCACATGTACTGTACAAGCTCACCCATATTTTTGGTGGATAGCTTTCTAGATTACTGCAAAGATATTCAAGTTCTCTAGTTGAGAAGGCTGCTGTGTTGTTGCTATACAAACTGTGCTTTGTAGACTTTAATAATGTATTGGCACATGAGCCATAGTGAACTTCAGAGCAATAGTTGCCGAAGCATAAAAGGCTGGTAAAGCCCTCTGTGTTTTCAATATGGAAAATTAAAGTCTCGGGATGGAAAATAATGAGTTTACTAATTCATATATACACAGCTGATATAGCTATATATCATAGCTCATACAGAGCTGTCATATTTACGTATAATAATTAATTCATAATGGCAAATCATGTATTTTAAGCTTCACTTACAGCCATCACTCGCACAAAAGTAGAAGTGAAGCATAAAATGAACCAAGAAGCAAAGGTTGCAGCACATATCACAAATGTAATACGCCTGCCTGCCTAGTGCGCCCGGTGTAGACTGCGGCACTGGATAAAATGGGAGCGATCTGTGGCGCTATGCGTGCGTCCAGTGTAGATTGGGTGTTTGGCAGCTTTTCCAGTGGTGAAGTTGGCTGGGTGACAGAACAGAATATTAAACAGGATTAAATACATAGGGGGAGGGGATATATTCTTATTGCCCATAGTTGAAGGACAAGCACTTAATTTTCCCCAAGTAGGCCTACTAGCATTGTTAGCATTCCTGAAACCAATACGCTCACAGTAGATGATTGATAAGCTACAAGCTAGCTGTGCCACTTGATTTCATCAAGGGATGAATGCAATATGATGCAAATAGGCCAGTTTAGTTTTTATTACATGGTGTCTGTTGAAGAAAAATAACCAACTTATATTCACAGTTTTTGGCATATCCCATTAGATTTGATCTAATGTTCTGATCCAAAGTTGATCTTGTCTTCTGCTGTATATAATATTGGCCTTTAAAGTAATATCTGAACATTTTAATTTTAGGACAAATCTTGAGACTTTTCCCAATATGAATTAAGTCTGGTGAAGAGAAATAACAAACTAATATTTCAAGAGTTAGTGTTCCTTTTAAGCATGTCTTTCAGTATTGTATGGGGTCCAAGAAGCAAAGTTACCAGGGAATCTCGGAACATAAAGTGTTCAAACAGTCAGCAACTCACTATACAAACTGCTACAAGGACAAAACTGGAAATAGATTGACTTTACTGATAAAGACAAATGGTAGTTCAGTGGGAACAAGACTAATGCCTTCTTTCATAACTGTTAGTAGTTATCTTAACTAGCTAAATGCTACAGTTCACTTAGCCAAATGTTACTGTTCACACAGTATATTGCTAGTGTTTGCTTTGCCCAATGCGACGGTTTGCTTAGCCTAATGCTTCCGTTAGCTTAGCTTAATGCTAGTGTTTGCTGAGCATAATGGTACTGTTTTCTTAGCCTAAAGCTACAGTTCACTTAGCCTAATGCTCCTGTTCGCTTAGCCTAATGATACTGTTAGCTTAGCCAGCTAATCTCACCACTGTTGAACATTTCCGTTGAAAAAACGAGCTGGAGCCAAGCATAATCCTGAGCATGACAGACTTTATGTCATTGCCAGAAATTGATTTCAATGGCCATTTTTTATATTCAAATAATCGAATAGTGATGCCCATCCCTGCAACTGGTTATTGATAATTCTGATTCAAATAATGTGTGAATGGCAACATCTTAGGTCAAATAAATCAAAAAGCTTTTTAGAATACTTAGTAATAAGCAACTTATCCCATAAGATACCTCTTAAATTATATTGAAGTAGACAAAACATAGATATAATATTGCAGAATGTTTGTTTTGGCCAGCGAGACTCTTGTCAGTCATCTGATTATGGAAGTGTTCACGGCTTGATGTCATAAACACTTCGACTTTGTATTTCTCTATTTATCAATATGCTACATAGTGGTAAAATATGGAGCCTTTATCACCTTCTTATGCCAAGAAATCATCACTCATAAATGATAAGTGCTAATACAAGTGGAGTTTATTAGAACACATGATATCAACAAGATTCGAGTCATTTTAGCCAACGCTGATGTACTTTCTAACGCTTTCTTCTAAAAAAAACAATTTTGTATCTTTTCCTCACAAAAAAAACTGAGGCAGACTTTTTGTGTATTTCTAAACTAGATTTGGAATAGGATCAACATGTAGATTGGTAAATATAATAAGGATGTTAGTGATTTTGGTAGTTTAGATTTTGATAGATCTGTACTTTCTCCCACAAGGAAACACCCCCACTGAACTGGTCAGTTAATAAACAGAACTCATCATATTCCAACAAAATCAAATGTTCTAATTTACAAACACTTATTTGACTTGTTTGTTTCTGTGTCATATTGCTTATGTAAATTTCTTCACACAAGATTATTTATTTAGATACTTATTTATTTAAAGACAAATTATTTACCTAACGATAAGCTGCACCGTGCATCCTTGTGGCAAACAGCTCGTGTGTGTTTTCAGGGAGGGCGGTTTTGATGTGCAATACAGGAACAAAATGTATATCTTATTTCACTCATATCTTTGATTAGAAGTCAGCAACATTTTACCCCAGGTGGGGGTAAAAGACAACAACGACAAAAAAAACAGGTGTTTGTTGGCCCATCCGCCAACAGACATTATTTATTCAACTCTCTTGAAAGAGGAGTTTTGGAGTGTACCTAGCATGTTTACAATAGGAAACAATGTGGAACATTGACAGTCTGGGGTTTTTACGAGCAACAAAGAGAGAGATCTCTACCGCAGGTCACGAAACAGACTACTAGCGGGGGGGTTTCGGTCAAAATAGTAGCTGACTTACATGTGTCAGTGATGAAGGATGCCAGGACAGAGCGCCAAGGCTGGCTGCGTACCCGGCTTTGCCCAGGCAAATGCTTGAACCCGCAAAAAGGACTATACAATGTCTGGATAATGTTTCATGTTTTGATAAGTGTCTGTACTAACTGTCTGGCTTCGGCCTTTACTGTTCTGTAGCTAGTTGGGATGCCCCACCTGCCCCCTTAATGTCTTTATATGTGTTTGTGTCCTCTGTGGTCCCCTGCAAATGCATGATGATGACAATTCTCCTCTTGTATGTATGTTTAGCAGCATGGTCAAATGAGATGGGCTGACTGCCACCGGGTAGGCCATAAGGCTCTAAGTTTAATCTCAAAAGCTTAAATCCCTAAAACCAGAAGCTATTTGTCGCATTACTTGAGCAAGTGATACAAACATACCACATAAACATATACACACACATACCTGGGTTACAATCACACATGCACCCACACATACAGACAGACACGCTGACCCAACACACACATACACCATTCAGTGTCTACTGCTTAGGTATTCATTATTTGTAGAAGCTGTGAACACCGACAACCTGCTCTGCATCACCCAGGCGTCTGTGTCTGAGGAAAACTCACTTCCTGCTTCATCTTTTTGTTTGTTTGTTGGTGTACGATACCTCTCTGTGACTGTGTTACTGTAACCCCACCCTCCTTCTCCATCCTATATCTTTGGTGGCAAGGTTTCTCTCTCCGGGCCTTTTCTCCGCCATTGTATCTCTGTGAAGTTTTGAACTGTGATGAAATTTTCTCTCTGCCTGATCCTTTGTTGGGAAATAACAGTTAATGAGTTATAATGTGATAGAAGTATATACATTTATCCGATACTGTAATAAGTTACGATTCATTAAAGATTATGTTTAATTTTTTTATGAAACAAAGGGAAAAATGTGCAGAAAAATAGACAACAATAGTTGTTTTTTGAGAATATGGCATGAGGTGTAATGTTCAACTGAGAGAAAACTAAGCTTATTAATCAACTGAAGTTGACCTTTATTTGAATATAGTTTATTTATTTTCAAGGCTTACTGTGTCTGTGTCATTTTTTGAACCACATGAGTCCCAAGCATCTTGCATGCAAGCACACGCGCACACACTGGAGGGATACATCAACTTTACACAATGGATTCCAGTCTGATCCATTCATTTTCACTATCAATACAGAGGTTGAACATGCATGATTGATCTTTGGATGTCATAGAAAAATAACCACAATTGCAAATAAGAAGATTATTTATATATATACAAAATATGTAAATGTATGCAATGAACATTAGGCTACCTGGCCTTCACTACCTGATATTACAAACACAATGCATTGTAAAGCATATTTATTGAGTTAGAAATCAATGTTTTATTTTATTTGCTATTAATATTAATAATCATTTATTTCAATATTTGCTTTGATTTCAGTTGTCATTTTGAGGAGGTTTTACATTTTTTCAAGGACAAGATTTAATTGGAAGGCAAAAAATCATATGATCCTTTTTCATCATGACAGAGATCTAACATCAAACAACCCTCTTCCTACGTTAACGGAACCAGTCTTTCTATCTTTCCTTCTTTGATATTTTTTTGTTTTGATCTGTTTTGTGTGGATTTTAAACAATGATTTAAATGGAATCTTGAATAAATTAAAAACACAACAAATGATCACAAGTCTGGTAAGTGGTTGAGGTCAATAGATAAGATATGATTAAATTAGAGAGATAGGTAGATGATCGATTGATAGATAGATGGATTAGATTCTAATAATCCACTAATTATTTTGGTTCTGAGAAACTGTTGACTCTTGTCACAAAATGTGCAATAGTTAAAGAGCTATATTTCCTGCTTCAGTTCCAAACATCCAAGTTAATATACCACAAGATGTCACTATTCTTCCTCAAATGAAAGTGGCTTTTGTCAAATGAGAGACTTACACTGCGTGTAAGAAGACAAGGAGAATCCACTCATGACAACCTTTTAATAATGATAAGTTACACTTTTATTGGCCATTGTTACATTGAAATGTGCCCTTCTCATTTGACCCATCACAACTGGTGGTTTGGCAGGAAACAGTGAATGGAGCGAGAAATGAGTACATTGAAATCTGAGCTGCTGTATGGCATTTGAAAAAGATCAATATTATATAGATAGACAGACTGTATTCATAGCTGTGCGGGAATTAGGTAAAGAACCTCTTAAGACCATAGTTGTATCTAACCAAAGTTATTGAATAATTCTCAATCATCACCAAAAGTTGTTTTTCAATACTGGCAAAATGATGACCTGATAAAAGGGGGCAAGACACTTGGATTGACCTACACTTAGACCTGGAAAACAACCTGTGGATTTTTTATTCTTCACTCATTTAGGCTAGATTTCAGGAGACATCAATTCTGACCGCAGGAGGATGGATCCCCAGTTGACCGCGGTTCCTCTCAAGGTTTCTTCCGAATCTAATGAGGGTGATTTTTTTTCCTTGACACTTGTGTAAAGCAATAAATCTTGATTAATTGATTGTTGGTTCATTAGTTAACGCCTTGGAGTACATTCCCCATTGGAGAACCGGTACACTGCAAGTTGGAGTTTAGTTTTTGAATGAGTCATGTCAAATGTAGCACACTACATGCGGTATTATATATTTTGGTGAACATTACATTTTAGGCAGAGCTTTAACAAGCAACGACTGTTCAAAATAAATTACTGTTCACATATGCCAGTTGTAGAGATGTATGTTTGGGTCTTTCCTCGGTTGAGTCTACCTCACACAACAATGAGGCTTTTCAGTAGATTTCAGTCCTGGGACATTCTGAAGTTCAAAACAGACAAACCCGTAAAAAATTTCCCCGGTTCTACATCCATACATCAGCTTTGGTCTGAGTATGTAGAGCTGACCTAAGCCTTCTAGCTATTTAAAAGGTAACATTAGCTATTTATCTTCAGAGGTACTGCAAATAGCTAACTGCTCACTCCACACTGGCCTTTTTCCAAAATCTTTGAAAACTGCAGTCATGAAACATCTTCAAAAAAATTTTTTTAGACCCATTCAAACTAAACAACTATCACCCTATTTCTAACCTTCCCTTCATTAGCAAGATCCTTCAGAAAGCTGTTTCTAATCAACTTAACAACTTTTTAAACCAAAACTTCCTTTTTGACTTTTTTCAGCCTGGTTTCAGATGCCATTACATCAGATAGACGGCACTCATTAAAGTTTTAAATGACATTCGTAAACACTGACTCAGGTAAGAGCTCTGTTTTTTGTTCTGCTGGATCTCAGTGCAGCCTTTGATACTATGGATCATCAACTACTCATTGACAGGGTACACCATCGGGCACAGCCTTAAATTGGTTCAAATTGTACCTACAAGATAGAGATTACTTTGTAACCATAAACAACCATCGATCAGAATGGACTACTCTGATCTCCGGGGTCCCCCAAAGCTCTGTCCTTGGTCCTCTGTTGTTCAACTTATATATGCTCCCCCTTGGTCAAATCCTTAAAAGGAACCAAATATCATACCACAGCTATGCGGATGACCCACAGATTTATCTGTCGCTCACTTCTGATGACTATTACCTTATTGACTGTCTATACCACTGCTTAAAGCAAGTAAACAGCTGGATGCCTCAAAACTTTCTCCAGCTAAACAAAGACAAAACTGAAATTATTGTTTTCGGGAGCAAAGAACCAAAACCAAAAATAGTCTCCCACCTTGACTCGGTTTGGAAACAACCACGCAGGCCAGAAACCTTGGTGTATCCAGCGCCTCAGCTCTCAATTTTGATAAACAGTTCAAGACGAGAGCCACATTTGTCTTTTATCATCTCAAGAACATAGCAAGAGTCAGAGGCTGGGTGGCACGGTGGCCCAGTGGTTAGCACTGGTACCTCACAGTCAGAAGGTCATGGGTTCAAAGCCCGACTGGGGGCCTTTCTGTGTGGAGTTTGCATGTTCTCCCTGTGTTCACGTGGGTTTCCTCCGGGTGCTCCGGTTTCCTCCCACATCAAAAGACAAGCATGTTACGTTAATACTCCTG
>OMOX01154723.1:0-10222 GCA_900312595.1 Guentherus altivela | reverse complement strand
GCGGCATCTGTCCCCCCTCACTCTACCCCACCTGACTACTTAGGAGCAGTGGGCAGCCACCGAGCGGCGCCCGGGGACCAACTCCAGTTCTGAAGTCAGTGCCTTGGTCATGGGCAGTGACAGGAGTATTAACCTAATATGCCTTTTATACCTTTAATTCCATTTTTACAATCCCTCACAACCTATTTTAAAAACTGACAAACTACTAGAAGTGGTGAATTCCAGATTATTCCACTTGCTGGCTATATTGGGTGATGTTAGAGTAACCCTTACCCCAAATCTACACTGGAAGTGTACCAAGAGCAGCGCATCAGCGTAATGTCAGCAGCGTAGCATACAAAGCTACACTGAACATGTTTCTTCTGCATCACTGCTGAATCGACTCACCAGCCTAGTTTACGGCGTTTTGCTGGAGTTTTAAGTTATCTTCCACTTGAATGAATGAATGAGACATGCACAATCCTAACTGGGATGTCTGTTTAATTTAAAGCTTTGATTTTTTTGTTTAATTTAGATCGATAGAATCTACCAGTTTTTGCCAGTCATTGGGCTGGTTCTCCAAATGGATGAAACGCCCAATATGTGTGACTTTCTTCTCATTTCATCATTTTCAGTCACAGTAGCTATGTATATTTATATATATCTTTAATGTCTAGACATAATGCATTTATATGACAAATAGTGTATTTTATGCTTTGCTTACAGCCGTAACTTACTAGAAGTTGCTCCAATAAAAATGCATCCGTCCAGCACGTGGTGTACATCGCAGTGTTACTTATCTTCTTATCTGCTGTGTCAAATGCGTGTATATGCCTGTGCAGCAGATCCGTGTCTGGTGTAGATGGGGGGTGAAACCTTAAGACTAGATTTAAATCGAAAATAGTACTTGTTGTAAGCCGTCATATTGTCCAGTTGTTTATAGGTACAACGATAACCTTTATGATGACCGGTATCAACAAGCTGACAGTCTTGTCCATTACTAATTTATTGTTCCGCTCCATGTACAACAGTGAACAGCATACAAAGGTGCCTACCCTATAGGATATATTACTACACATATCACACAGAACTGGAGAGTTCCTTGGAATTTGTGAACGACTGCATGTGACTGTCTCCTTCCCAATAAAATGTATGGCATCTGGCCATATACTCCTGCTGTAGCTCTTGTAAATGAACGGAATAATAGGCAGCATCCAAATAGCCATTCTTGCTAGCAGAGCAAAGTTGATATGATGATTTACTTACTTTTTTCCCTTGAAATGCATAATGACAACGACACTAACTGTACACTTTTAGGGGCCGTTGATTGCAACAGCTTTTACAAATGGATACCATTGAACAGATGGCCGGTTGCTATCTCATCAAAGGTATTACACTCTATTTACTGTCCATTTGTATCTGTCTGTTTTGACATATTAACCCATCATTTGATGTCACAGCTCCTGAAAATGAGCATGAAGTTACCAAAGTGACCAGTTATCACTTGCTTTCGCTACTGTAGTACTACGCAACATTTCACGTTGGTAGCTTTGTGAGCATACTAATGATTTCTGTTCACGGAACGAGGGAGTTTTGAGTATTATGCAGTTTTTGATGGTAATGACAGCTTCATTTTTAATAACTACACAACAAAACACAAATATTCCAGATGGTCAAGTGCCCACTTTGCTATTAACTAATAAGATTTCTACCCCAGATGTGTCTTGCCACGTCACACCTTTTGTTCTTTTGGTCATCTAAAATGTATTATTTCACCATTTATTCTATTCTTATGAAATTGTGAATACTGAAAAACTGCCAAGCCATCAGTTCTTCAATTCAATTGTTTGTGCTAACAGAAAAAGTGAAAACAGGATATTACTGCACAATGTTTTAAGGCTGATATTTCAAGAGATATTGTAAATGTAAAAATCAAAACAGCCGTCAATTGACGTTAAGTGTTAAATATCAGCAAGTGATCACTGTCAGTAATCACAGTCAGGTTTTGTGCAAGTCAAACCAGCAGGTTTTTTAAAATTCTAACTATTGTGTTTTCTTTATCGCCCAGCAGAGTCTGTCTGGTGGTCCAAGGAAGACCGGCCGATGTTTCTAATTGGTTTTGTGTGCAGGTGATGTCATCCAACTGCAAGCACTACAGTGTCACCATGGCAACACATGGAAATGGACAAGGGAGAAACTGAAAAAATAAATAAATAGATCAAGTCATCTCTGACAAGAAAAAATATATAACTGCTGTACTATAATCCAAACCTCTTCAAAAATTAATCTGGTTTGGTTTCATGATTCACAATGATTGAACTTATTTTCTTTCTTTTTTTGTTTGTTTTATTCATTTTTAGCTCTTGGATTGGTTTCAAGAAGGTCAATTTAGTTTTATCACAAGTTGAGTAGTTTAAGTTGACGGTATCTTGTAGTGCCCTTGCGTGACTGGATTTTGTTTTGTTACGGGTGTCATAGCCGAGAATGTCTGCTGGTCACATATCGACTTCACCTTTGATATAACTTGTAGAAAAGGACAGAAAGAAGATTGGAGATTCTTTTTTTAGTGCTCAAAAGAATTTCACAGGGGAAAGACTTGGAGATTTTAAAAGAGTATCTAACTAATACATTTTAGTAGCTGTTTTAAGTTTCGTGACATTTCATTGTTAACCATAATTACCTATTTTTGGGCAATACAAACAGGACTCCCAATATTTTTATGGTCCTTTTTTTTTATAAGTGTTATTTCAGTTTAGGGGGGAGGGGAAATATATATATATACTGTAAGAAAATTTCATATAATGACATTGTGAATTCAAACTTGAGATAAAGAAATGTAGCTGTACATATTATCCCAGTCACTGCATATAACCAACACAATGAGAAAATAATAATAATAATATTTTTGTGATGTGTCAAAGACAATGTTATTGCGAGAGAATAGGGGAAAAAATTAACATTTTTTAAAATTATTATTATTAGTGTTATAATTGTTGTTATTATTATTCTTATTATTATTATACAAACTGCTGGAATATGATTGACAACCCCACGGGCAAACAACTTTACCAATTTGAATTGCTCTGAAGATAGTTAAGCTGAATACATTTACAATCATAGTTACGAACGGTGAGTACGCTCGCTCACCTGGAAGAAATGAAAGATCATGATTAAATTATTTTACCTAACTGCTAATTAAGATAGAACTGTTACTTTAAAAGGCTTTCATTAAAGCACACTGAATTTAGTTGAAAAGAACAGAAATTGACCCAGGCGTTTTATACAATAACGCTCTGTGCGTCCTGACAATGTTCCCTATCCAGCGGGAACTCATCCTGCTTATAGTTTGTTGCTGTTTGTTCTTTCCTGTTTTTTCCAATTCCAGTACAGAACATAAACTCTGTGCTCACTGCGAGAGCCCTCTATGTCTTGCTTTTAATCCATTCAGTTCTTTATGAAGAAAAGGGTGTAAGCAGGGATTGTTTCTGGACACAGAAGTTGTGGTGGTAAAGCGGTAAACTCTGCAAGAGGGGAGGAAGTCACCACACCGTCGCCATCTTGCATCACAAGCCCTTGTGCAAAGCAGTGGCGCATTAAGAATGTTAGAGGTTGTTGTAGGTCCCCACCCCGCCATTCAACTCCACTACCCCTGGTTTGTACCTCAGATCAACGTTTGCTGTTCAGACCGAGTGAAATTTGAGTACTAGGCAGTTACTTGATGGCGACAACAGCTAAATGTTTTAATAACTATTACAAGAAAACACGTTGGAAAGTCTGGTAAATAACAAAAACAGCAACTACAGAAATCATTGGAGGTGGAAGTGCCCACTTCTCCGTCAAACTCAATGAGATACCATTAGTTTACAGCAGATGGCAGCACTGTGGTGATTTTCACTTCTGCAGTGAATTGGGAAAGTAAATACTTGGGACACCATACCTCAGTACTGTGAGATCTAACTGTGTAGTCACTGGCAAGTTTAATTGGTTCAGTGTCAGGACAAATTGAATGATAGAAAAGTCAATCAGCACTGTGAGCAGGTCAACTCTTATTTGCACATGTGTGTGTCGGCTATTATTATAATATAACAGTCTTGTCCAGTTGGTATTGTATCGAGGACTTTTGGATGAAGTATTCTAGACTAGAGCATACTAACTGAGTAAAGTTTTGACATCTAGTAAGTTACAGAAGCTCAGAACGGCCATGTATGCATGTATATTTTTCATTCCATTGTCTCGAGATCACTTATTTTATGTATTATTACGTTATCATCATAAGTCCTTATCTCAGCAAACCCAAGTTTGATATCTTGTGGTAACGCAATAATTTAGTCGTTATCTCTCGAAAACCTAGTTTGATATGTCGTGATGATACAATATTTAAGTCATGTTCTCGAGAGAATAGGATGAAAAATCTATTTGCATACATGACCGTTCTGGGCTTCCATAGTAACTCATAGATTGGAATGTGTTTTGATTCGATTATACAGTATGTTTGGCCCATGTCTCAGCTTATTAAACAGATTGGTGACGTTTAATCAATTATATCCTCTTGTTGTCTCACACAATATGTGTTGGGACTAGTTTTACTCTCACACCTACTGTTTGCGAAACTTTTACTAAATACATGATGGATTTTTGAAAGCTAATAATGAAATGAGTGGTATGCATTCTGAGATACATTTCCTCTCCTGCTGTAGATACCTCTTTATTGTTTCATTTTTACCCAGTTTCTTATCATATGACTATTTGTTCAAAACAGGCAGGTAAAAGAAACATGGTAGGTGCTTTTAGAAGTAAAAAGACAGAGGTGTAATCAAGTAATAATTTAATAAAATAAAACAACCATTGTAATGTACAAATGTAAAAAAAATACAAAACTATTAAAAAGATGCTTTCTTCACAGATTTTTTTAATCAAGAGATTTAATTGAGATTTTGTGGTTAACATTTATCAGGGGTGGACAAATCTCAATTGTGTTGGTAGTCCTCTGGGCTACCAAATATCAATTTGTGGTAGCCCTGCACAATTTTTGGGAGCCCAGAAATCAGCCCATAATCTAGATGGCTGATAAGAATCAATTGCAAATGACTACTAGCAACAGCGTATCACATTTATTATGTCATGTTTTAGGTCAAAACATCTTCAATCTTCATTTTACAAAAGATTTTTTTAAATGGTCTTGGTCATCCCCAGGACTTGGCAGTGCTACTTTTTGGTATACCGGGACAACATTCCTGGGCACTCTGGACTACCGATTCATCCACCCCTGTTGATTATTGTAATATACTATTAGTGCATTCTGCGCGTCTCTCGTCCCTTCCCTATCACCAAATGCAATATTTTGTTGACCATCCCTATACTTGAGTAGTGTATAAAGAAATCACAATGACTTTTGTACCTGAGTGCTGTCTTTAATAGCAGTGTAGTGGTCTGCTCTTTTGGTTTGTTCCATCTCTGCGCTACCTCTCCCCTCATTTCTCCCCTCACCCAGCCCCTCTGTCTCACTCCGAGCCATCCATCCCCTTGTAATCAGTAGTAGATATTACGTAAACCTAGTTAATGTAACACTTAGTAGTTATTAGTGGATGTAGGACCAGTGAAGATACTTTCTATGAATATCATATTCTTCTGATACTTGCAAAACAGCTATTTTGATAGCCATCCATTGTAATTTATTCTTTGTATGTTTTATTTTTGTTGCTGGATGTGTGTTAACAATCTCACATGGTTTTTCGGCTTACCAAAGGAAGAGCTATAGAGAAACAATTGCTGTAAAGGTGAAATTGTACACAAGGTATTTTTTGATTCCCCACCCTTGAATGTTTTTTTAAAGGGGTGTGCCATACTACCTTAAATGCTAATGCTAGATATGCAAAACTTTTCATTCTTATTATTTTCTAAGAGGGATGAAAGCTATAATTATATGGGGGGGAAATATTCTACGTGACAGCAAAAACATATTTTTAAGAAGATCTTACGTACCGATGCAGATCATAATAATACCATCAAACATAGTGGTGTTTAAAATTACCAATAATATCTTTTTAGATTGTTTGCACACTCGGAGAAAAGTCCGAGATGCCTCTGGCACAGCCATATTTGGAAGACACAGTTTCCCATCCATCTCTGACTTGAAATTTTGGTTTCCTCACACATTTTTGTGTATGCTTTTAAACAGTAAGTCATAAGGAGATAAATGTATTATCTTAACCCAAATTATTAAAATTGTTCACGCTCATTGGCAGGAGAAGGGCATTATGACAAGACCTAAAGATCACATGAAATGGAAATCACCACTCAGTTCATGTCAAAATCAGAAAGACATATTAATAACTTTCATTATTAGCTATAACGCTACATGAGAACAGTGTTCAAGGAGTGATTCATAACTCAGTCAGTAATGATTTGATAGAAAATATATATTGATATTCAGACTTGGATGTTGGGATTAAGGGATTCCTGGACAGGGACATTTCTGGTCCCTGAACTGATCTGAACACAATGGTTCCAAAAGTGGATGAAATAACGGTTCTGATTTTCTCCCTGGCAATTCACATTCACATCACGTACAAACACTTGGGGTCCAGATGATTTGCACCCTCAACTAAATATACAGGGGGAAAATCATAACAAAAAGTAAAAGGTTTGATTCGTTTTGATTAACTACTTGTAATTAAAGTGTAAAGGAAAGTATACTGCACATGCTTTGTTTTCTTCAAAAAATTGGAGGACAAATCAACAAATTAATTTTTAAAAGGCAGAAAAATTAGCTTCTTGTATCTACAACAACAAATGAAAAATAAATTGTTGCCAATTACCTTTTAAAATATAGAAAATAATTTGAATAGGAAATTAATTGCCTATAAAATAAATAAAAATATCTCAATTAATCCTAAATGAAAAAATCTTAAATATATTGCGATATAAACTGATAAATCTACAGAACAAAATGAAGTATATCTTTTTTTCTTTCCTAGAGGCACTGTTCCTTTATTTGGTTCCCACTGAATGTTTGATTAATAAATCTGTCTACCATGTAATAACCATGTAAAAAGTCATCTTAACAATAGGAGCGATTTCGTCCATTATATTTGATATATGCTATGTCTGCTTACAAGTTACCAATGTCCACTTTTCTATCCACTCTCAATGAAAACAAACATGCCTTCAATGCCACTAAAAACCTACATGGTGCACTCTATAGAACATAAGTAATTGATGACACGAAGTCATTGTATAAAAATATAACACATAATACATATTATGTGTCTTCATTATAACAATAGCCCAAGGCTCTTCCGACAAGACTAATTATTTTGCTTAAAAAGTGGTTATACTTTGTATATAGCTTCTTCCTCCCCCCCAAAAAAATTCTTTTGATTTTTTTAATCATGTAGCTTGGACTTTAAGGTAGCATGGCTTGTTACTATAATTCAATTATTATAATTTTTTTATTGACAGCAGTTTACCGCAGATGAATGTTAAACATCTTAATAGACTAGCTTATCCATTGGGAAGCAGGGGATATTGATTTTAAAAGAGGGGAAACGTTTTTTTTAAATAAATAAACAGCCTGAAGGAGTAGACATTTGGAGTATACTACCGTATCCATTTAAACTTGAATCTTGAGGCAAGTGCTAGGCGATGGCCAAAATAAATCCTCACAGGAAAAAAAAAAAAACACCCCAGAACAATGTTTTTACAAATATTGATTCAATTACCTTTGATAGTTAAACCTACAAATATGAACAACTGTCTCCAAAAAATAAAGGGACTTGATTGACTTTGTTGGGTCATGTATTTTATTTGTTTGATCGGCCTCCAGGCTAAAATGAGGTTGATTTCGTAGTGGTGCATTAAATGTGCCTTTATCCCAAAAACTCGGTCCCATTCCAGAGTGTATCTTGGTGACATCACAAATTAGAACCTTCATTCATTTCCTGTCTTGGAAAACAACTGTTCATGTCCATAGATCTAGACTGAATCATCTAGATTGTAGGAATAACATGTTTTAGGATTAGCATTTTTTCCTTCAATCCATACATGGCCATTATGTATCACATGTTCATCACTATACATCCTGTATACTCAAGTCTAGATCATGTGATGTCCAAGTCATTTGTATTTATTGTCTTACCTTGATTTTTCCACTCATCTAAACCCTTTCACAGGTTCTGTGTAGCTCAGTCGCTGAAGCAATCAATATTGTCGTACATAATATTTAAAATCGTATTGTTCAGTGGGGTCTGACATGAATATAACATTAGAAATGACTGGTTAGCAAATGAGTAATTCCCTGGTTTATTTTTGTTGGGGGTCATCTAAAACTGAGGAACCCTGGAAGGCCACTTCCGCAGAGGGGAGGCGGCGCATCTCCAACCATCTTTGACTGTGTAGCATCAAAAGGCTCTACCCATACTTCCATGTAAACCTCAACCTCGGATAGAGAGCCCCCAACAAACACACACACACACACTTCCACTGTCTGCCTGCTCCTGGCTTGTCATTGTGCCCGTACCTAACACTTGCCCGATTTTTTTAACATTAACTGAATTTTTATGGCGAGAGATAGACCGAAGTGACTGACATCTGAAAGCCTCTTTCAGGTCTTCTTGTATGGCTTTGCTCAAGCCCTGTTGTAAAAAAAAAAATACTGAAACATTGGATGGGGGTCTCTCACATCTCAGATGTGGATAAGCCTAATTTTTATATTTGTATTTTCAAATAATAATAATGGCAAATTTGTTTGTGAAAGGTTACCATCCTCTTCTGTGGTCCAGAAATTGATGTGTCTGTCTGGAAAAAAAATAAAATAAAATTACCTGTGATGTCTTTGTTTTTCATTGTCTTTTGTCTGATGTTTGTAATAATTTGCAAAAGTTTGCACCTAGGGGTGGACAAATTGGAATATCTGTGGTCATTCCGTAAACCTGATATCAAAATCTCGTAGCTCAGCACGGTTGGTAGCCCAAAACCACTGTGACGACAGCACCCAAAATCACAGACTCTGACCAGGCTCATGAGTGGAGAACTGGTGCCACTTTTATTTGAGTCATTCTAAGATGTAGAGGAGCGGTCATTATGGTCTGTCGACCCTGCATATTCATGATGCGATGCGGCGCGCCGGGAGTGTCCGAGAGGCCGCGTTCTACCGGTTAGCATGCCATCGCAGTAAGTGCTGGACACGACTCAGATCTCGAGGGCTCCTTGGTGCTCATTAACCATAATTAAAAGCTAGTCTGAGATGGTGGTGCTTTAATTGCCAATTAAAAATAGGGTAGATATAGGTGAAAATGACGGAGCTGTCTTAATAGGACGTCTGTGTAAATTGCAGACGACATTCGTGCCCTGAAAATGAGAGAGAAGTAAGAAGGTCAGGCAGTATTTAGGCTTAGGTGCTTCATATCGGCTTTGGGATTCATGTGAAATAATGAGGAATGTTTTAATGGAAGTGTACTTCATTTTACGTGTGCCACTAAATTATCTCTGTGGCGGGGTAATGCCCAGGCAGGCCTAAGTAATAGAGTCTGTTGGCAGCTATAGTGCCTCCCGCCAGGGAGAAGAGGCACTCAGCTGCCCACTTGCTTCTGCTGCCAGCTCTTCTGGTGTGAGGATTGACATGACATCGATGGACAATTTCTCACGTCCATCAACTCCCTGGCCAGGAGTTGATGGGTGCTCTTTTCTGGCTGGGGAGTTGATGGACATACTCCCCTGGCCAGGGGGTTGATGGGCAATATCTCCTTGTCAGGGAGTTGATGGGCGCTCTCTCCTGACCAGGGAGTTGATGGGCATTATCTCCTTGTCAGGGAGTTGATGGGCGCTCTCTCCTGGCTAGGGAGTTGATGGATGCTCTCTCTTGGCCAGGGAGTTGATGGGCGCTCTTTTCTGGCCAGGGAGTTGATGGGCGCTCTCCCCTGGCCAGAGAATTGTGTGCCTGCCTACAGAGCCTGTCGGCCTGCTAATAATCGCTGAGTTTGGAGCCCATGAAAATTCAAATGTGCCCATGAAAACCAAATGACTCTTTGTGAAGTAGTCTTATTGGGGGCGGCTGTAGCTCAGGAGGTAGTGCGGTCATCTGCCAGTCAACAGATCATTGGTTCGATCCCCAGCTCCTCCTGGTGTTACGTCGAAGTGTCCGTGAGCACGACACTGAACTCCCAACTACTCCCCCGGTGCTGCACGCAGTGGCTGCCCTCTGCTCTTAAGAAATTAGGATGGGTCAAAAGCAGAGAATGACTCG
>OMOX01154691.1:0-10112 GCA_900312595.1 Guentherus altivela | reverse complement strand
TCATGATATCGAGCCAGATGTAGTCCTCCTCGTCAATGTCATACTCCACCTCCTCATCCAGCTCTTCCACTGACTTATCGATGTACCTGAGACACAGACAGAGAGGGGGAGAAACAAATGGGGTTGAATGTATTTACAAGGAACAACTGGGGGGGGGCACAAGCAGATGATAACAATTGCTTCTTTAGAGTAAGAGAGAAGGAAACAATCAAAGAATAAGTATGGAGACACTAATACCAAAGTCATTCAAGTAAATTGACATTCTCAAGCTGGTGAGCTCCGTAAAAAAAAAAAGCGTACCTATAGTAAGAGGAGGGCCGTGGGGGTGCATCAGGCCTCTCCTGGTCCAGTTCTCTGAACACCACCTCAGGCAGTTTGACTGCTGGCCCAGAAGGAGTGCTGTGGTGATGGGACAATCCTTCCTTTTTCTTCTCTTTACTCTTGTGCTTCCCAGACTTGGGAGTGGCTTTACCCCCATTAGCAGCAGGAGTATCTGGCCGATCCTTGCCATTGCCCCCTACCTCGCTCCCTCCCACGCCACTGTCTCCTCCGTTACAAGCCCCTCCACCACCTCCTCCACCACCAGAAGATGGAGGGTCCTCTGCCCCACTGTCTTCCTCTGATACCACATCAATGTTCTCAAAGATGCTGATGCGGTGGATGCGTCCCTGTATCTCCAGTTCCACCATGCGCTGGGCCTGAGCATAGGTCATAGTCTCTCTGCCCGGAGAGAGAGAGCGCTCAGATCGGTTTGGACTGCAGGGGGTGTTTCCCCCCTGACCAGGCCCAGCTCCCTTTCCTCCACCTACATCCCCATCCGCTGACCCCAACAGTGATACACGAGGTGGCCTGCCTTTCCTCTTTTTCTGGGGCAGGCCCTGTACAGGGGTGGTGTTGTCATGATCATAGCGATAGAGATGGTATTCAATCCCACTGTAGCTCTTGTAGACCTTACGACAGGTTTCCACAGGGCACTCATAAGGGGGCTTAGTTGCCCGCAGATTGTGGCAGAATGTCTTTACATCAAAGTCCAGCACCATGGTGCCAACGGCCACTGCTGGGACGGGAGCTGCTCAGGTTTACATCTGGAGGATAGAGTAAAGGAGGATAAAGCACACATCGTATTTCTTTTATTTTATTTCATGTATATAATGATATGATATGAGTTAAGCTATGGACACTTTCACCATTGCTATATCACCTCTTACGTCACAGTCTTGCCATACTCATAACCCACTCTGGTGAGCCGGACTTTTATCTGTTGCAGTCACGTGATCTTGAAGTTGTAAATCTTTTTACCATGTTGATAACAATTGCAGACCTGATCATGATAGCTAACGTCGCAAACTAAATTACTCTTCACTGAGCGATTACGTAGGTTATATATAAAATAGACCACAAATACACCACCTTGCTGCTTATCGAACTTTTAAAAAGAGGTTTTTATTAACGCAGGGTGCGAGGCAACAGCAGAAAATGACAACAAAATTGTCAGATAACGTCTTTTCCTCGATTGAAGCCTTCAAACATACCAATCTGAAGAAGCAGTTGGGACAAATAGGCGCGCTACTTAGCGTTCGTAATATCACGGGATGTGTTTATTAATCAATAAGTTCAAGTTTATGCATTGTCAATGCAAAACTACAGTTGCAACCACACAGTGAAATGCTTGATCCGTGAGCCCCTCCAAAACAAATACACAAGCAAAACAGTAATGCAACAACACAACAAGCGTTTGACCAAGCGTTGTCTTAATGTTTCTATTAATGTCGGTACAACACAATGTGGATCAACAGACCCTGGTTCCATTCACTGGCTTGGACTGTATAATGTTCGATCTGAGCCTAACAAATACCAAAGGGAGATACTCTGCAATACCCATGTAGCAGTTTAGTTAACCTGTTTCCCTCTAAAATTATCTCACCCAGGGACACTTGGTACAATATGACACTGTCAGAATAACATTTCGCTTACCTGCCACCCATATAAGATGCTGCAGATTCTGAAAACGACCATTTATCGATCGAAAGTAAACCAGTTATTCCAGGTATTTTCTCTGGCAAGGTGCAAGCAGGCTCGCAATGATATGTGGCATAAAGGACGAACCTAGCTCATGTCAAGAATAATTCAATCCTAATGTTTCAGCGTGTGATGTGTTCATTTGAGGTACATGCAACCAAAGCAGAATCACAACAATCACATTTCCCGAGATAAAGGGTGACCCAGTTCTCGTAGCACGAGCCTCGACCACGGAGCTATCTGATCACAAACACTTACTACTCCCTCCGAGCCGCTGCAAAACCTCTCACACCAGACAGGGAGGGCTGCAGGTCCACTTTAACGGATTAAATAGTCTCAAGCGTATTCACACGAACCATTAAAAAAGTAAAATTGCGTAAAAAGCACCACAGTATGCCATTAATTTCATTGTGATGGCAATTATTCAGGGACTCAACGGAACAAAAGAGGTACCCATTTCTGTACGCCATGGGCACGCCAACGCCATGTAAACACATTCGTCAGAGGAGCTAAGACTATTTCCCGAATTTATTAATTAAATGGAACGGACTCATTCCTTCTCACCTACCACATAGTTTCAAATATTAGAGTGGTTGTGTTCAACAGGCCCTCATACAATAATTTTCTTATACAACATACCCCAATAATTCCCGTCCTTTTGTTTTCCCCAAAAAAGACGAATCTGTGGATTGGGATCACACACGCCATGTTCAGAATAATAAGCGATCAATGAACGTCTCTACTCATCAGTCTAGCTAGCATTGCGAAATAATTACGATATGAACAGCATGTGTTTTCAAAGTTGCATAAAATAGACGTTATTTTATACATTTGTTTTGCGAGTATGGCATAGCATAAAGAAGATACTGCAGAGCGCTCAGTCTTGTGTCTTGGAATTTGAACAGAACAACACTGGGAAACGCTAGATCCTCTCAATGAAGCGTAGTCACTGTATTGTTGGGCGGTTTGTGTAACTCGAGGTAACGTCTCCCGGCTCTAATTCAAGCCACAACTGACAAATATTGCTGGTGGAAAGGGAAGTTGTTCCTTTAATCTTCACGCGATAGACGTCCGTGTGCAAATTGATATTTGCTCATTTTAAATCCTCTGACTTGGAGCGGTAAGTCACACCGGTTTCATATCACCATGCCTGATAGTGACAATATTATGGAATGCCAAATGTTAACGTAAACGCCACTGACTAAAGTAAATCACCACTTTAACCCAAATGGTACGTAGATCTACAGACTGACTGACTTCCGTCCTTCATCCCCGTGAGGAAATTGGGTTGTTAGGAGTAGTCACATTGCAAAATACTCACAGGAAAACCGATCAATTTACAAGGCAACAACAAAAAATATATACACAAAGAAATGTATCTGATGGAGCTGTGTGCAAAGTATTTATACATGCATTCAAGCATTGTAGTGGTGCGAGGTGTGGGCAGTTCGTCTCTTCTATCTGTATCAACTCTTTCGAACCGTTCGATAGAAAGACTTCGGATTTCCCTTCTCTTTGGTACTTCCGGTATACCTCGCCGATTCCTTCGAAATAACGACTCAGCTGCGGAACCCGGAGCGAGGTCGGGTGTTTAGTGTACGTACTTCCACTTTGTCTCGTTCACTCACTGATTCGTTCGAGTAGAACGGTCTGTATTCCACTGACCGACCGGAGATGAAACTTAATCTAAGAACAATAATTTGTAGCAAAGAAAAGATTGAATAATGAAGTTGGATGTTTTTACACAAAATGAATAATCTGAACGTTTCTTTATTGTTAATTGCTCTCCATGTTTATACTTTATATTTTTCTTCTCATTCTAATTTTTCAAAGCTTGCAAATAAACCAACAGGAAGGGAGAGCGACAGCCACGACAGAAGACCATGCTGTCAATATAGTGGCAATAAAAAGTGTGACGGCTGCATGGGTGTTTGCTTTGCATATTTTGTGTTTCATAATACAAATGTTAGATTTCTAATTAGTTATCAAATTGTTGTGTTCAGTGAATGTGTAAATGAATATGAGCAGATGAATATCCGCTGTCCGTAATATTCAGTTAATTTTATTGTCCATTAGTCCATGAACTGCACTTAGATTTGTCACTTGGGCAAACTTTTAGGAAGTTTAGGCAACATGTAATATTTAATTAGCTAATATAGTCGTTCATCTCTGTAAGTAGTGCAGCCCATCCACAGCACGGAACCGTACGGAACGAATGTTGTCTTTAAAATGAATGACTCGGAGTCGGACTTTCGAGAAGTTCGAATTGGTGAGTCGAGTTTAACGACTCAGTAGAAAGAGTCGTTCTTTTTGAACGAATTATTCGCGAACGGTACAACACTAAATTGGTACCATGTGACTTCAGATGACCATTAATGTAAGTAGTCAGTATTTTCAGATGGGCCTTTACATGGCAGAGTATATCAAGTAGGCAGTATTTCTGCAGTGCAATAGTATGTACAAGTACAATGTAACATTTCTACAGTTGTGCAAGTGTGTGCTGTGATTGTTGCAGTAGTGATGATGGCAGCTGTTGTTTCTATAATTTGGGGACATTTAAGAATATCATCCAAGGAATATTTTTAAGTGAAGTTATGTTGCTCATCACTACCTTATAGCCTTAAGATCATTATTGGAGGGAGATGTAAATAGCTTTTTAATTATTTTGTTTGCATACAGCAATATTTAACATTTAAGAACTTGTGTTCTCTGAAAAGTCCATGACCCAATATGTATTTCAAAAATAAAATAAAATAAATGAGGACTTTATTAATCCACGAGGAGAAATTGTCCTCTGCATTTGACCCATCCTAATTACTTAGGAGCAGAAGGCAGCCACTGAGCGGCACCTGGGGAGGAGTTAGGGGATCAGTGTCTTGCTCAAGGACACTTCGATGATTAACCAGGACCTGCCGGGGATCGAACCGGTGACCTCCGACTGCCAGACCAACACCTAACCTCCTGAGCTACTGCCGCCCATTTGGCGCAATTTATAAGTCTTGGCTTACTTACAATCATGCAGTGATATATTTCGATACAATCTGTCACCTTTGAAACAGTTACTTACACGTTTGTTCAATGCATCTAGAATTTACATTCCTACTGAGAATCTAAATTAAATAAACATTAAACTACATGAAACAAATGTACAGATAAACACAAACATGTCCCTTGTGACTGCAGACTTTGAATATTTGCTCGTGTGTTCCTAGAGTGTTTGATAATGTGTTTCACCTTTCTTTTTTACAGTGTCAAGCAAATTGCTTTAAGGCTCCTATAAAGTTTCAAATTTCTATTGACCACCTTGTGGTCTTTGTGTCCTTTGAACTTCACTGCTCATCAAATTGGAGATATTCGGTATCTCAGGGAAGACAGTGAAGAACCGGCAGAAGTATCACTTCACTACACACATTTACACATTCACTTTGCACCAGCTTTTTTTCAGGGAAACACAAAGCAAAGTCCTTTCAAGAAAAACTCAAAAATAGCATTAACTCAAAAAGAAACACAAAGCCAACAATGCATACTATAATCCTTCTAAATACCGGCATGCAATTTGTCCCTTGAATCTGTCACTTGGCCAAGGTGGAGCAGCTCATGGTGATAATTTGGCTGTTCTAGGACGGGATCCTATTACTACTTCTAGTTGCATTGTAAAGCACTGCACATGCAGCAGTGATGTGGTATGGCCTGTCTGGTGCCACCCTCTGACAACAAAGATGCAGGTACAGTCCCTTCGATTGCCCGAAGTTCGTTTCACTTCAAGGCCTTGTCTTTGCAATACGTGCTTTATATCAGGCATTGGGTCAAGGTGGTGCCCTAATGAAGATCACATGATGACCTATGAATTGCAACAGATTACCTCAAACATGGCGGATAAAATGTTATCTAACATCCCTAGTACAATCCCTCCCAAAGGAGCATATAGGTCATGCCTTATTCAAGGAGTGCACAAGCAAGACTGAATATTCTAATTCTATAGTAATGGACAAACAGCCCACTTTGCCACAAAATTGATAGTTTACCTAGTTCGCAAGTATACTTTTGTGAACTAAAAAGTGGGCCAATTTTATCCAAATAATGCACTTAAAATTAAACTGTACTAAAATGAGTATGCCTATATTTAAAGTATACTTAAAGTAGTTACAATAAAGTTCAAATATACTTGTTTTTTGCCAGAGTTAATTGATTTGCTTGAATGCCAATATCCTGAATAATGTGAACCGTCATGCCTGGCCTGTGCCGGAGACATTCAAATCAAAGTCTTACTGGTACCAGGAACACCTTCCTTAAGGCATGACAAACAGCTGCCTTAGCAAGATTCTCATTTCACCAGCTGAAATAAACATGCCACTGGCAATCAAGCAGGGACACAACGATAAACAAGGCTCCATATACCTAAACAACAAGACTACGCCCCCCATTTCAATGGCAAGAGAATACGCTGAGTTTAGCTGTTTAAGCATCACCATCAATATGTTAAGTAGAAATCCATGAATAGATTAAATGCAGTTTAGAAATACCTATGAAGAGTATATTAATGTCACATGACAAGTAAAAATAGGTAAAACAAGCAGAAGAACAAGTTATCAAGCACAAAATAATATTTATTTATTTATTTATAGCATGTACAGTCTGTGATTACAGTGCAGCTGAAGGGTGGGTTGGGTAATACAGTGGGAAATACAGCAGGCAGAGGCATCCCGCACAGCTCTAGTGCAAGCTTAGGACAATCAGCATATTTAAAAGGGAGCCATGTGTTTCAGACAGAAGAGAGATGATCAACGCAAGCTGTTTTGGAAGAATGGTGTCTGCTCACAGCACTTCAGTTCTCTCCAAACACAGCATCCAAATGAATATGCCAACAGTAGTTCTCTCATCCGCTAAGCAAGTTAACAGACAGGGAGGTGGAGCAAAAGTTACTGGATACAACAAGTAACAGAGAACAGAAATCTCTTACTACTGGAAGTATTTCACCAAAGCAGAAGACTCTGCATAATATCCTATAAAAGTCCAATTCAAACCGAATTGATGGAATACTATACATCGAAGCAAAATTCCAATTTGAACAGTCAAACAAAATCTACAAATATAAATTACAATAAAACTGTACAGTTCACAGCTTGGCAGGATTTGGGTGATGTAACTTTTTAATAGAGTGGTGGAGAAGTGCAATTTTCAATCAAAAGTAGCTGTCATTAATCTGCTTTGAAAACATTTACAGCCTATTTGGGACAGTGATCAGGGTGAAAATGGTTATATACAGTGTTCAACTCCTTAACACATGTTAAGGAGGGGAAGTATTGGGAGAGAGGATGTCATGTGCAAATCTGAAATTTTGAATTCCTTTCAAGAAACACTTCTCTCAAAGAAAAACAATCAAACTGAAAAAATAGCAACTTCGGGAATAACACAAAGTATGATAACTTCAACTTGGCAATAACACTGCTTTATGAACATCTGACTTGTAAAGTATATATACTTCTCAAGTTTTTGTTGGGGTGATTCTAAATTACCATCTTGTGAATATCATGTGGATATGTACAATGGAGCCACCTCAGAATAGCAGCATCAAAGATAAATCAAGCTTTGAAACAAGAAACAATTTCACAACCTAAGACTGAAATGATTGAAGAACAGCATTTGCTTAGTAATGGGATAGCCTAGTTTGACTCTGTTTCACAGTAGGGAAATCAGCACTGGCTTTGTGATTTTTAACTTCTGATCAACCGAACAGTAACCAAGGCTAGCTCCTGTTACATGGGGTGTGGATAAGGCTTGTGGCAAGGCCACTATCAAGGAGAAGAGGGGTAAAATTGCACTTATTAGCCTCACCAACCTTTATATCATAAACTGACATTCTTATCTGGATTTTACCAAAGGCATATATAGAACCTATGGACAGTATACTGTATATGAACCATTTGGCCTGAAAAATCAAATTTGGGCTATTACTAAAACCTCCTCTTCCCACTCATTAACCTTCTATTAACTGTTTGTTCCTGCAAGGAAGCTGTACATTTCACCTCTATGGTATTCCACTTGCCACGGGTGGAAAGTAAACAAAGATTCAAATATAATTGTATCATCTAAATCAAAGCATATCTTGTGTTAATAGCGCAAATACAACACGGGCATTCATATATATATATACAAACTAACAACAAATCAGGTGTGATGCATTAAAACTAAAGCGGCACATACCACCATGAAATAAAAATCACTTGGATGCAGGCATGCTTTGTTTCATAAAATAAACTATGTTCCAAGGCACCACGCTCCTTCACACATCTTCAACATAAATACTTCCCTGTCATCTTGAACCACTTTTTCTAGATTCTAATGCAGTGTTAAAACACGTACAGAAATTGCAAGGCTAAATCAATGTGAAGATGAAGAACATGGTAATAAATCTTTTGGTGACTGCTGGCATTCTGTGCAGTATGGCAGCTAGAGTTGTATCAAGACCAAGCAGAAGCATTAGGTACTCAAACACACAACATATATACTATGCACACATACTGTACACACAAATCTGTAGGTGTTGTACAAAGGAAACCAACACTCACACTATTATTTACAGGCTTACAGAATATGTACACGTTGGCTCTCATGTAGCAGCTCACCAGCGAGCTGAGTAGAACCGCACTATTTTGCCTGCAAGGACACTGGAAAAGGAAAGGGGACAGGGAAGGTAGCAGATTAAGTAGTCCTGGTGGTGTTGGGACAGGAGCCGCTGTCAGGGTTATGCAGGGGCAAAGGGTAGCACTGCATCCCTGGGTTGCCCATGGTGGTGTAAGGCATCGCTCCAGCAGCCCCGAGGAGACCCACAGGACCCATGGGCATGCCAGGCCACTGCTGGGGGTAAATGGGACCAGGCACCACCCCACCATAGGAGCCAGCAGGCAATAGGTACCCAGGTGGCTGCATTGCAGAGGGGTTGGGGCCTAAAGCAGCAGTCAATGGACAGGAGAGCGGCAGCTGGAATTTATTGGGCATGTTGGGGACTCTCACCTAAGAAAAAGGGGACATTTACTGATCGTTATCAACATGAATTTTCAGAACATCTTAAGCCATAATTGTAGCAAATTACTTCGATCTTGGCTAAGCTCTTAAGATTTCAAAATTACTCCTCTCTTGAAGATGTCAAATACCTCCTGTGGGACTGCTCCCAAGGGAGCTCTGCCTCCCAAATCCTGTTGGCGTTTCTGCAGTTTGATCTGGTTGAGGGAGGGCCGCTGATGATGGGCTGCAGCAATTGTCTCCTTTGTCCAATCATCTACTAGCTTGTGCAGGTCATCTGTAAAGGTGCCCTTCTTGTTGTTGCTGTTATTGGTCTGAATCTGAGCGAGCCCTGCGATTGGCTGAGGAGATGGCGGGGGCATGGCCATGGCAAGTGACGGCTGCGTCTGAATGGAAGGTGTCTGACCTGTGGTGGTGGTGTTGTAAGAGGACCCTGGAAAGACACAAAGGGTACTTATATTCTGCCAAATTCAACAATTCCCTGCAATTCCCATAGTAATCAAAGTATTTTAGAATAAGGCAAAGTTAACAGCCTTAACTTTAATAGGAAATCAGGAACCATATTTTAACAGGTCCTGGGACATAATAATACCTTACTATATATAGTAAGGTATTTATTGTTTTCCAATTCTACTGTAAGTTAAATGTGCTTTGACTGACAACCTAGAAGCCAAAAATAATTTCAACATTGTTGTTATATATTAATAAACTATAGACAAACCTAAATCACAGATGTGCAAGCAACTACAATATTAATTCAAGACAATGCCATGCATAACAAAAAAAACAACACGCTGGTAATGAGGTTTTTGTTTGGCAAAAACCACACCTAAAAAAACAAACCCTCTAAAGTGCAAAACGTTCACAATAGCAACAAAAGGTGTCCATGCAGACATTGCGGAAACGAGTGAAGACAGAAGTAGAGAGTAAATGAGATAGTTACTACTACTGCGCTCTTTGCCTAGACATAGTCGTTTCAGAGTGGACCCTATAAAAGGTAAGACAGCACAAGACAGAAACAGTTAGGCCAGGACACACTGCAGGCCACAGTTCTGTGGACAAGCTGCTTC
>OMOX01154688.1:0-10498 GCA_900312595.1 Guentherus altivela | reverse complement strand
TATATATATATAGCTACAGTATCTATCCCACACCCTACTCTTCCTATTTCATTGCAGTGAAATTGTGGCACCCTTTAATCAGTGCTGTATAGTCTGTGGTCCCAAAACACTTATTTCCTTGCATTATTATAGAAAGCCAATATTATTGATTCATGCTTTACAATCCAGTATGAATGGAACAGCCTCAATACAGCAGGGGAAAGGCCCTGTGAAAGAGAAATGAAAGGTTTCAATGTATACATTGTAGTCTTGATTCCATGTTTTAGTAACAGGGCATGATACTTCGATACAACAGTGATGAGCATAGTAGAGGAGAAATTGTGGTGTTTCTACTCTTGACCCAGAATTCCTGATGCAGACGATTTACCATTGTGATGGTAACCTGGAAAACTAAGGAAATGAACAGCACAGCAGGAACTCTGAAGTGTTTAATCATCTCTGTTATCACTGCCAGGTATGTATGCCTATCAACTGCCTGACACATTATCCATTAAACATTTCACTAGGCTGTTTACTCCTTCCAAGTTTGCATCTGTGAGCTGAAAATGGGAGAAAATGAGTGTGAGCTATTTAAAAGAAGAATGTTCCGCTTATCGCACATCATCCATAACATCAGTGGGATTGTAGTGTCTAATATATTGCAAAGCTCCCAGGCACCTAAATTCAAGACTTCTTGTCCTCTCCTGCTGTCTGCTTTATTTTTTGGGTCTGCCTGTGTTGGTCAGAAGATCAAAGTAAGAAACATGAGTCTTTCTGCATTGAGTGATGATGATGATGGTGGTGGTGTTCATGATGATGATGATGATGATAAAAAAATTATACAATTGATAACAAATAATTGGAACTTTATTGATCTCCGTGGGGAAATTGCCCTCTGCATTGAGACCCATCCTAATTACTTAGGAGCAGTAGACAGCCACAGTGTGCTGCCTAGGGAACAGTTCAGGGCTCAGTATCTTGCTCAAGGACACTTTGACATGATATCAGGAGAAGCCAGACAAGCGCTCTAACCTCCTGAGCTACTGTCATCCCAATGACAATGATTAAGGTCAGTAATGGGTATTTTCTTTTTTTTTTCTCCAAACAAACAGTAGCCTGAATTCAAATTTGAATCGAATAATCATTTATGCCACGATATGTGATGATGCGCATCGTGGAGATGAAGAATGGTTTTTGATGTGTCAACCCATGTCCCAGGGCTTCTCAGTGTAGTGTTTGTTAGAATACCCCCCATCTTTCCCATTTTGCCTGGCTTGCCTCCAGTGGAAATTGACTATTTGGGTTTGAATAAGCTTTGAAAATTGCACACTAATTCTTTAAGCTGCCCGCTAGTTTAGTATCTCATGCACAGGTATCACTAATTGAGCTGCTCGATAGCTTATATTGGATGGGCTGGTATCAGTATGTGTTAAGGCCACCTGACGCCACAGAATCTTTTTCTTTCATTGTGGGAACTCTGTTTCTATTGTACTGGTACAAAGATAAGCCTCCTGCAAAGGAAGATAACTGAGAAGTGATCAGCAGTTGCTATATGCATGTGTGCATTCGTCCTGTGCGTCTCCCCAACAAGGAAGAGGAAACATGAGAAGAACCGAAGAAATTGTTTTGCATGTCTCATCTTTCTTCATTCAAATTTTGCTCAAAATATTGAGAGTATCATGAATCGGGAACCTAGCATTGCAAATCTAACCGAATCATGGGCTGAGTGAATCGTTACACCCCTACTTGTAATGCGGTATATTTTTACAATGCCAAACACGGCTCTATGGATGCTTTGCAGGCAACATCTTCATTCTGCTGCACAATTCCACTGAAAAGACGAGCCCAGTACAAACATAGTCTTGAATATGATAGACATTTTTGTGCCATTATTTTACATTCCATGGATCTTCAGAGCAGTGCAATTGTCTCACATAGTCTATGGGATGATATTAAAAAGCACCATATAAGAATGATTTTCATGCCAGAGATTTTTTCAAGTCCATTTGGAATGCTTAGACAATCAAATAGTGATGTCCCCCTTGTGATGATCCCTAGATGCCAATGATGACTGTTCTGATGATGTTGAGGATAATGACAATGGTGATGATGCCAGTGGTGAGGATAAAGATAATTTGAGCGTGAGTGATGATATAGTGCCAATGAGGACGATGGTGATGTGATGATGGTGTTAATGATGATGAAGAAGATCAATGACGAGAATGAAAATGGTGATGTAATGAAGGAGTTCATGATGATCAGCATAACGATGAGACAATAAAGAGAGTAACCCTCAAATGTGTGTGTGTCTTAAAAAAAAAAAAGATGACCCTTCTCACCCCTATGACTGAAAATGACGATGCTCTTCTCTCCTGCTTGGTGAGCATGGTCATTCTGGTCGCCGATGGTTACCGTCAGCGTATTGGTCACCGTCTTGGCCGGGTGGCCGCTGTCACTCATGACAATAGGAATGTGGAACTCCTTCTGCCGCTCCCTGTCAAACGTTCTCAGAGCTGTGAGCACGGCTGTGCCATTCAGGTTGTCCTGAAGATAAAAGTCACTGCTGTAGTGGTACTCGGGAGGGACGGTGAAATGGAACGGGGGTCCATTCTCTGCCGTGTCCTGGTCCACTGCCCAAAGGAGAGTCGATGTGAGGTTCATTCTCACCACCTACGGGGGGAGACTGTGGTCATTTTTCAGTTGTTTATCCATTCATTCATCTGTTCTTTTGCTGTCTTATCCTATAGGGATGATGACCTTCATACATTTGTCTACACTGTATATTGATCAATTTTACAGAGGAACCTTACATAACGAGGCCTACCTGAGGCCCTGCCATATTCTCGAAGACCACGGGGGCATATGCCACCTCAAACTCTGGCCCGTTATCATTCACATCCAACAATGCCAACTGGACCATAGCACTGCCAGTCAGAGGTGGAACACCGCGGTCTGTTGCCAGTATAACCAAGTGGTGCTGAGACACCGTTTCTCGGTCCAGAGGGCGGGCCACTGTAAGAAGACCTAATTGGTCAATGGAGAACAATCCCCTGGGATCAGAGTCTTCTAATAGGCGGTAGCTGATGTCTCCGTTTTGGCCTGAGTCGGAGTCACTGGCGGCTAGCTGTGCCACACTGGTTCCCATGGTTACATCCTCAGGGAGTGGAGGCAGAGACAAGAAGTGGGGGATGAAGACAGGAGCGTGGTCATTGTAGTCCTCCACCTCAACCGTGCAGTAGAGCAAGCTGGAGAAGTCCAGGTCCTCAACCTACAATCACAACAACCAGAGTGAATCAGCTGCTCCTGATTTCCTATCATAATCCTGGATTTCCATTGGAAGAATTAGAGGAGCATCCTGTCAGCATCATTTTCAACTTCGCAACCCACATTGGACATGCCTCAGCTGTGTCAGCACAGAGGCCTTGCAAGAGTTTTAAGTTATCTACCACAATTATGAATGAGTGATGACCCTAACTGGAATTGAAGTTTGATTTAAATCTTTCTTGTTGGCTAATTTTAGATCAATAGAGTCCACTAGTTATGGTTGCCAGCTGTTGAACCGGTTCTGCAAATGGGGGAATATATGTGACTTGATCATTTCTAGTCCCACTGACTATACACACACACACACACACATATATATATATATATATGCATCTTTCATGGCAAGTTGTGTAGTGTCATATGCACATCTAGCGTGCACAGCAGATTGCAGCTTGCGTAAAATTAGAGTGTATCTGCTGTGTTACACACACAGCTAGAAAACGGAGCAGAAATGTGTCTGTTGTATATTGCAAGACACTTTTTATAGTTGGCTTTTCCCATTGCATTTTGGACACTATAATGAGTGGTCTTGCACAGGCAAACTACGATTAATATCACTAGCAACTAATATGAGTAAACTGAGTAGCCTGAAGCAAAGTAGCATGTGACAGTGTGAATGTAGGAGTTTATTTTGGGGACTTGTCTCTTAAAGAGGCACCTTTAGAGTGAGGTTGAACTTCTGGTCGCTTGGCCGCTCGTAGTCCAGCCGTTTCTTCAGTTTTAGAATCCCACGTTGCTCTTGCCGGTGGCTCACCATGTAGAATTTCTGCTCTGGGTCGCCGGCTACCACGCTGAAGGTCAGCTGGGCATTTTCCCCAGTGTCCCTGTCCTCAGCAGAAAGTTCCAGAACCTAAATGCGAGTGTCACACCCATGCAAGGTTTTGTTATACTTTCTGTTTTTTTACTTGGTTAGAGTTGCAAGAGAGCATTGATCATGTTTAAGATCATGATTGACATTTTAATAATGAATGCATGAATAGCAACATAGTGAATAACATTTGAATTTGAAAGATAGATGCTTAGTTGTTTTTATTAAATGCTGGAACAAAAGGTAACAAAAGGTGAACATAATAGATAGATCTTGATTCATATTTTATTAATAAATATATGAATAGCATCATGATGAATAAGATTTTCATTTGCACTGACTTAGTTTGTGGGAAGTCTCTACCCACCCACCTCTGCGTGAGGTTCTGCATTCTCTGAGATCTTAGCCATACAGGAGTGGTCGGTGAACCTTGGAGCATGGTCATTTATGTCTGTGACTCGGATGGTGGCAGTCCCAGTCCCGGTCATCCCACCCCCATCCCTGGCCTCCACCACCAGCAGGTGAGTCTCAGCCTGCTCTCTGTCCAGGCCACTCATCGCTACTGTGATGGTCCCCGTGGAGGGATTTATGGCGAACATGTCCGAGTAAGCGGCCTCTCCTCCGGCCTCCCCACTGTTCATATCAAAACTCCTAATGATCCTATAGGACAGGATGGCGTTTTGTCCCACGGCTGAGTCATCCAGGTCTGTAGCTGTTATCTCCATTACCGACGTCCCCATAGCGGAGTTCTCCGCCACATCTCCGTGGCAACTTGGGGCGCAGTTGAAGATGGGCGCGTTGTCGTTGATATCCCACACGTTGATGATGATGTCGGTGAACCCCGTCAGGCCGTCTCCGCCCTCGTCCGTGGCTAACACCACAAATCGCCATACGGCACGCTCCTCACGGTCGAGGGTCTGCTGGGCATAGATCTTACCGGTGACCTCGTCGATGATGAACTCACTCTCGGCCCCCTGGCCATGGAGGGAGTAGCGCAGGGCCTCCTGGTCAGCATCCTTATCAGGGTCAGACGCCGTCACCTACAACATGAAAGGGGTGGACAGATGCAAAGGAGGGAAAGAGACAACGTGATAGGGAGGGAGAGGAAAGAGAGAGAGATGCTACCTTTTCAAGACGAGTTTTCAGCATCATTTTCATGGAAATGCTGCTGACTTGGAGCCATGTCTTGAAGCACTTCACACCTGTTTGTCACATTTATGAACTCTCCAAAAAAGTGAAAAAACCTTCCTTGTATGCTCCTTCCTCTTTCCCACACCATCTCACCACCTCAGCAGCAATCACACCCCAGGCAGGCTAAGCATTTTTCAATCCAGCATGGTAATTGTACAGCAAAATTAATTCATGTTCCTTTGCTGGATCTGGGAAAATAAGTTTTTTCGGACTGTTTTTTTCAGTTGCACATTGTTGTTGTTTTTTTGTACGTCATCGTTTTGTATGTTCTAATGGAAATTGTAGATCAAGTGTTTCAGTATACAGTTGCATCTGTGGTTGTGGATTAAATAAAACAAAACTTGAAACTTGAACTTGAAACTAGAATGAGAGTGGGTAGAAAGGACAAAAATGTCCTATTTCAGCGATACTTTTTTCTTCACTTCAAGTTGGAAGAAAAAAGTCAGTGTGAAAGTAAAATGTATAAAGTTTTCCACGCAGTAGATACAAAGAGGTAGAGAAAGTCGGAGACACATAATTTGAAAAGATCTTTGGGTCCAATCCGCTGTGACAAGTACATGAAAGAGAATTTGTACCCTCAGCTAAACATATTCCCTACTACCTTTGGGCACACTGACATGGAATGACTGTGAACAAAAACTCAGTGTTCATCAACTACTCATCTTGCATTCAAACTACATAAGTCATAGCCTCGCTGATGCCAAAAAAAAGAAAAATAAGTGCATTCACCTCAAGTGCATTCAGTTAATCATATGTGAACAGATGAACAGATGTAGACTTAAGAGAAGAAAAATATCATTGTAAATAAGTTTGAGGAAATTAAACAAATAATAACAGTGATAACTGTTGGGGGAGATTATTGACAGTCTAAATGAAAAATAAATAGCCTCATCACTGCACCATCAATAAAGAACTTCAATCTCGTTTTTGATTACACTCCTTCTGTTAACATCAGTCTCCCTGCATGTAGACAGACAGACAGACCCTACATGAAAAGTAGCCCCTCATTTCCTGCAAAAGACAAGCTAACAAACAATTGATGACAAGCTCACTCACATATTTGTAATACAAATATAGAATCTATCCAAATGCAGTGTCACCTAACCATCTAAACCTTGCATATGGAAAACCTTCGGTCATACCTGAAGCACGAACACTGGTGATCCGTCCAGTTCCTCAGTCACACTGCCGTAGTACTCATTGACAGTAAACACTGGAGCCTCATCGTTCTTGTTGACCACATTTACACTCACAGTGGTGTAAGCCTCCCACTTCCCATCTGAGGCCAGAACGTAGAGCTTGTACCTTAATGGGGGATTCAGGTCACTGGTTATTATAAAGTTAACTTGCTGTTGTTACAAAGTGTCCCACAATTTATGGATCCAACCCTGTTTGTATGTTTATTTTTGTTGTAAGGATAGCTAGAATAAATAAATAAGAAAAATGTAACATTGGGGAGAATTTTGATTAAACTTATATTTTATGATTAAATATGATTTAATATGATTAAACTCCTTATTGGTATAAGGAGTCAATTCAATTTTGGTGAACATCAGGATCAGAAGGATGTTATAACATTGCAAGATAGGCAAAACATACTGTATATATATGTACATATATAAAAACTTAAAACAATATCTCCAGAGGATGTCAATGAAATTCTTTTTATAGTACTAACCGCAACCATTATAGTAAATAATAGTAAATAACGACAATAATAATAATTGTTATTATAATTATAATAATAACAATTGTAATTTCCACTAAGTTTTCTATTATATAGACTACAAATGTTATCAGAAATTGGAAACAAGGACACAATGTTAAGCTCTAAGAGTTTTACAGGTTTCTTTTCTTTTCTATTTATCAAATAAATATTTCGTGGGACTACTGAGGTTTTAAAATAAAACTGCTGTAATTGAACATAAAGTCAATTTTTCAGAGTTCTTTAAATTCCTCATTAAATTATGGTACAGTAATCCATGGAGGAGGTTTGTGGGGCAAAGTCATTTTCAATCAGCTTTGCCTTGTGAAGCATTTTTAAAAAGCCCTAGCTTTTTAAAATTGTAAAGTAGTTCACAGGCTTAGGCCAAAATGATTTTTTCTCAAAACAATGCACGCATTCAGGGGACACACGAATGCTCATGAGCAAAACTTTCACTTCAGAGCCACTCTTCCCAGCCATTTCCCAGACCACCCACTGAGAGTTCCTTCGCCAAAAAGTAGTTCCATCCTTCTATTAATCTATACACAAATCACTCAGAGCTAATTATAATTCGAAACATTTTTTGTTGTTTTTACCATTTTCAAAATTTCAGACATAATGTATATGTTGGTAAAATATCTAAGTCAGTGGTTCTCAACAGGAGGGCTGGGGGCCACAGGTGGGCCTTGATGAGATGCCAGAGGGGCTATTTCACCAAATAAATAACACACAGCCTCTCATATCTACATAAATACTACAGTTATTACATTACAGTTGATTGGCTCCATAACATTTACGCTCTAAAATTCACCAACTCTGGAAAGTTACATATGTGAGGGGTAGGGGTGGGGCTGTGAACGCAGGGGGAGCTGAGAAGCACTGATCCAAGCAATTGTACTAGCTACAGATAACTCGCGAAACAAACAAACAAACAGGGATGTATTCAGGGAGAAAAGTTATTGTCAAAATGGGCTTGTTGTGAAATCACATCAAAGTTTTCCTATCAGGACTCATTCTTGGCGTGGGTCCCCACCTTTTGTTTTGCTCGTAGTCCAGTGGCTGGGCAATGAATATGGTGCCCACCTCTGGTTCTACATCAAACACCCCTCCTGTGTTCCCTGAGGTGATCTGGTAGCGCAGCTTAGCATTAGCACCTGGCGAAAGGAGGAGAAGATTGATGATGATGGCGGATTGCCGCCTGCAGGCAGACAGCAATTAAGTTAAATTCAACTTCATAATAGTCATTATACACTGCACAAGTGCAGGCACAATATGCATCGTGAGCTTGCAAGCTCCCAAGAGTGCAGTGCAAACAGGCATTAAAAATAGGCTTAAAAAAATTGAATTAGGTATAGAGATGGTTTTGAATAGCATTAAAAATGTGAATGGTGCAAAAGCAAAGAATAGGGCAGACAACGTTTGTCGTAAATGTTGTTAATGGATGGTTACTGGGGTCCGATGATGTGTTTGGCAAGGCAAATTTATTTGTCCAGGAAAACTAATACACAAAGGCAATTCAAAGTGCCTTGCATAAGGCAAAAAATACATTTAAAAAAAGAAAACCAAGGCATTTAAACAAGCCATTAAAACAAAAAAATGATCAAATAAGTAATTAGATTCAATAACTGCAGGTTCTACATCATTTTTACCCATCACTGATACCATGTACGGTATATACTACAACCATAACTAATTACCCGCATTTATGAAGCAGTTGATAACACCCACACATACAGTATTACATCAGCTTCTTACAAATGAGGAGTCTTGCCCTTGATTCGATTCCCAAGCCAACAGCTTAGCTTTGTACCAGTACAATAGGAACAGTTTCCAAAATGACAGAAAAGGAGTCTGTGGGATCAAGTGGCCTTAACACATTGATACCAGTCCATCCAAGCTAGTTGGTAATTTTCAAAAAAATTCTAAAACTTAAAAACAAAATGGCAACTCGCTGTAACTACGGGTGTAACGATATATCATGCCGCGATATTTTGCGATGCAAAATTGTGACGATGTGCATCGTCGAGATTAAAAATGTCAGCTCCGTGTCATCAGAATGGTGACGTCACACTGCCTGCAGCTCGTGCCTGGCCCACTGAAGGAGGGGAGAGCTCAGTGTAGTGTTTGTTAGAATGACTACTGAATCAGTTTGACCAGGAAGTTATATGGGTTTGATTAAATTAAAGACATGATGTTTGCAATAACCTTTCAAGCAAATGAGTCAATTCTTTCAGTCACTCACTGGAGAGATGGGGTGGCGTGTCTCCTAGTGTCGCACCATCCAAGAATGCTTCATTTTAAAAAACAAAATCGTCTCTATGTACTGAGTGGTTAAACTCGACACGCAAGTTCAAACTACTATAAAGTGCCAATTCTGTTACTACTCTAAATTTTGTTTGCGTAGATCTCATTATTGTTCAGTAAAGTTCAGAACAGACAGTGATGAAGACGAACCTGATGTAAAAAATCTGGAACCTGGAAAAACTTGCCTCATCTTCTTAAAAGGTTCAAAAGAGTCGATAAAAATTAGTGCCGAATCAACCATCACTCGCGTACACTTTAGCAGTAACCATAAACAACAGCTACATTCCAGTGAGTTCAACAAAACGTCATCTTAGTTACTGCAAACACCAGGTCTATCAGTTAATCAAACACATGTAACTCCCCAGTCAATCTCACTCAGCAGTCATTTGAACAAACACTACACTGATAAGCTCTGGGACACAAGCTCTATTCTTAGTTTTTTAGCCCACATTGTGAACCATTTTTTATCTCCACCATGCACATCACAACATTTTTGCCTTGCAAACAATCGTGGCACAATATATCATGACACCCATACGAATTGCACTGTATAACTGTCTTGGTGTTACCTTAGCATTAGCATGAAGTACTATATAGACTTCTGTGATAACAACAGCCTATATTAGTTATCATGTCAACAGCAGTCTTGGGGATTTCAGAGATGTTTTTCAGCTCATCACAGACACCTTTCTCTCACTATAATTCCTTAACAGGCACCGGGCCCCTCGAATCCTTACCAGAACCCCATCTGACCCTGAGCAGTTACAGTTGAGGAAATAATTATTTGATTCCTTGCCAATTTTGTAAGTTTGCCCACTGACAAAGAAATGAACGATCTATAATTGTAATGGTTGGTTTAATTTAACAGTGAGAGACAGAATATCCCCAAAAAATCCAGAAAATCACATCATATAGAACAGGGGGTCACCAACCTTTTTGAAACTGAGAGCTACTTCATGGTACTGAGTCATACAAAGGGCTATCAGTTTGATACACTCTTCTGGAATAACAAATTTGCTCAGTTTGCCCATGGTTATATATTATTATCAATGATAAAGAATACTCATCTTTGTGAAGACACTGATCACGTTAATGATTTCTCACTATAATTATCAACAATGACTGAACAAGGCGGGAAACAGATATCAATATTCAACACTTTATTTCTATTTATCTCAGCAATTGTT
>OMOX01154628.1:0-10884 GCA_900312595.1 Guentherus altivela | reverse complement strand
ACTTAGACCACTTTACTACCTGAGCACCCTACCTAATCTACTCTTGGTGAAGAATGTACTTATGTTCTATCCCTTCCACTGATTGATATAATGCCTAGATCCAGCTTCCTATGTATCATCCCATTAGGTGATCTATAGGATAACTAGATCCAGCCTCCTGTGTGTCGTCCCATTAGGTGATCTATATGATAACTAGATCCAGCCTTCTGTGTATTGTACCATTAGGTGATCGATACAATAACTAGATCCAGTCTCCTGTGTGTCGTCCCATTAGGTGATCTATATAATAACTAGATCCCGCCTCCTGTATGTCATCCCATTAGGTGATCTATATAATAACTAGATCCATCCACGTGTGTCTTTCCTTTCAGTCCATCAACCATTCATTTATGTTTTCTATATTTTGACTTTAATCCTTTCACGAGGTCTGGACATAAAAATCATCCATCTAGGAATAGGCCCTGGGTTGACAGTTTTGATTGCAGCCAGGAAATTAAAACAATGAAAAGTGGGATCTATTGTCCCCTGACGAGACCTGTCAGGAGAGGATGTTTGGCAGCCATTCGGGTTTTCAGCCTTTCAGTTGGCATGGGCAGAGAAACCAAGGCTTAATTGTGTAACAGACATGAGCTGCACTGCTATGATCATTGTTATGGCTGTTCCTTGGGATATAATGAAGCACACATGTACACACCCTTCCACAAACACACACTAGCAGGTGAGTATAAACTCATACTAGCACACAATGATGCACAAACACACACAGGAAGGTAACGTTAGGTGTGTGATGAGGGTGTTACTAGGCTTGTTCCCCCAAGAGGCATTGTTAATGTTGATTGGGAGAAAGATTAAGTGAGGGACAGAAAGTGCCAGACTGGGAAAAAGAGGACCACTGCAAAGAGATGTATGCTCATTTGGGAGAGATAGAGCCAGAGAGAGAGCGAGACAGAGACACGTAAACAGAGAGATACCCTGATAGAGACAAGGAAACATAAGCGGACACATAGACAAATAGAAAGACATGCTGAGAGACAATAAACAGAGAGACACGCAGATAGCAGCAAAGACAGAGACAGACAGACAAACAGAGAAGAGCAAGATAGACAAAGACAGACAGAGATAGTTAAAGGGAGACAGAAATAGACAGAAGAGACAGAAAGAGAAAAACTGCACAGAAATACAGAGACAGGGACAGATACTTCTTAATAATAATAATGATAATAATAACAATAATTGGGACTTTACTGATCCCCGTGGGGAAATTGTCCTCTGCATTTGACCCATGCTAGATACTTAGGAGCAGTGGGCATATAGTGATGCTAATATTCATGCCTAAAAAGCCTCTTAACTTGACAGGGACAGACACACAGCAGAAATACTTCTATTCCCCCAACTACAGAGGAAACAGCCATGACACGGCCAACAGCACATTCAAGAAAAAAGAAGGAGTAAATGGTCCAGGATAAAGTCGGGTTAAGAGGCAGGACAGGCAACATTCTCCTTACCACCGGTCCCTGATTGGTTGGGGATCCTGTCAGCCCTGCCCCCTGCTCCAGCTCCTTTCTCTGATAAATACATGGAATACCATCCAGTCTGTGAAACATCTACAATAACTACCACTCTACTGTTCAAGGACCATTCTAATTCTAATGTGGACCACTGCTATGCATCACGAATCTGGCTAAGTCCTATAGATCAAGATCCCAGCTAAGTTTGATGGATCAAGATCTTGGCTAAGTCCTACTGATCAAGAGCCTAAGTGATTAACATCAAGATCCTGGCTAAGTACTATTGATCAACATCCGAGCTAAGTTCGATAAATCAAGATCCAGTCAAAGTCCAACACATCAAGATCGTAGCATCTATTTAACACTCTACCTGTTTTGTTGCAATAGATCTGTCGCCACCATCAAGAAACATACCATTATAATTTAATTGATGATTGACTGATACTGTGAAGAGTCTCAAAGCAAAAAATATTTTACATCAAATCTAATGCAAAGACTACTACAAGGAAGCAGAGAAGCCCATCTTCTGCAGCAGCCTAGCTTCTTCCTCAGACTCTTCTTCAATTTGGACAGCTGCAACTTCCTCCTGGCTGGTCACCCAATACCTGGATGTCCACTGACACAAATATTTGCACATAAAGTTACACGTTTGAATGAGGACAATCATAGAAATCGGAGCATTACAAAAAATTAGGGCTGAAACGATTTCTCGATTTACTTGATCCACTCAAGTACTTGATTTTGTACAAATGTTGATACTCAAGTAATCTATTATATCGCTTCCAGTTCTGGTTCCTAACGCTAGCAGCTAAGTACAATGTTTTTTGTATATTTAATGTTTTTAAATGTTTTATTGGTTTGTCGATATGTTTTCTTTTTAAAACCTTGGTTGGCCTTTTATGGTCCTAAAACGTCTGGTCTTATGGTCCCTCCTAAGCTGGAAAGGTATCAGTGTATTGATGCAGTTTAGTTGATAGCGTGGCCCTTTGAGGCTTTGTCAAGGTCCTACCCCTCTGCGCTCCCATCTGAAACTCACTAGCGTGCTAGCAAAACAGCTAGCAACATGTTAATTTTACACTCAGATCGCCCAAGAGCAGAAAAGACAAAGTTTGGGAGCATTTCAAATTAAAAGCAAAAGAAAGTGGAGGTGTGTGCATAACATGTAAAGCTGAGTTGGTGTACCAAAAGAGGCTACATGCTACCACTTCTGGTTATGGACAATCCAGTCTGGTATGCTACTTTACCTCATTAAAATTAATTTACCCTACTAATACTGTATTAAACAACGAGCTGCTTTTATGCGTTTTGTACCCCCCAAAAAATGCTATTTATTAGCAATGCCTATACAAGTTTTTTATCGATGTGATCTAGATGCCTTGCTCCTTAGTGATCTAGTTTTCCACAACATTGTAGCCTAAATTAATTTAAAATTTTATAATAATTCATATTATAATTCTCCTTTTAAGATGCCATTTATGATCGACACATATAGAAGTTTATTACTGATGTCAGTATATGGGATGTGTTGTATCTAAATGCCTTGTTCCTTAGCGATTTCCATTTTCCACAATATCGTAGCCTAAATTAAATAACAACTTTATAATAATGCATATAATCCTCCTTTTGGCATCTTTTTCTGTCAAATTCAGCCTGAAGGGGCTAGGGTAGTGCAGTGGTCTAAGTGCTAGTCTACCACCGCAGACATCTGGGGTTCAATCCTCAGCCATGGTACCTACCGTCTGATCAGGCATCCTACAGACCCATTTGGCCGTGTTCGGGGAAGGAAGCCGGCCAGGGGATTTCTCCCTTTTCACTGCATTAGTAACTCGGCTGTGGCACCTGCAGAGGAAGGTGAACTGGAGAAGGATAGCGTGAGCCTCCGCACACAGTGTGCCTCCTCTGTGAAGCCTGACGATGTACGGTGAAAAGAGACAGCCGAGGCACATGTACCTCGGAAGAAGTACATGATGTCAGCCCTCCCCAGGCAGTGGTAGGGGTTAGCAGTGACGGAGGCAAAATTAGGGAGGGAATTGGCAATGACAAAATTGGGAGAAAATAAATTAAGTTTTTATATAAAAAGCTTTATCTCGAATATACCCCGGGTCTAGTTCTGTGCAATCACAGGAGTAACAACACTTACAGCAGGAGGAAGGAGTTGAGAAAGTACTAAGCTTGGCATGTATTTATGATTAAGCTTTTTATAATGCTCAGATCTTTGGTTTCATTGAGTTTGATATGCAGAACAATGAGGAAAGACATCTTGCTAAGGTGTCATCGTTTCGGTGTTAAAAAAAATAGCATGTATGACGAATGGACATTATCTGAGTATCTGAGTGTCGCAGGTGCCCAGTTTGAATTAATAGTGGCCAAGAAATCCTAAGTCAAACTTTCTTCATACTGGGTTGTTTTTCAAAATGATGCCCCACCAGATCTGTATGATGCCAAAAGAAAGAAAAATAGGGCCAAGGTCCCCAAGAACTGAAGTTATCCTTTTACTGCAGTGTTTTCAGGTAGATATATTTCAAGAAAAGCAAAACAACAATTAAATGATGGCTTCTAGTGTGAAATAATCAGATGTCTGTCTAATATCTCTTCTGAAGGAGCATGACAGGTGTGATACTAAAAAGCGATATATGGCAACACATTTTAAACCAATTCAACACGATTGCTGGGGCTGCATTGGCCTGGTGCACATATCTTCTACCTTGAGGAATGGTCCAAAGACAAGAGAAAAATAATGCTGGGAAAATGAGAATATGGTGAGCTGATGGTTAAACGGCATGCTAGTTAACAATCAGGGGGCAAGGTGGCTCAGTGGTTAACACTGTTGCTTCACAGCAAGAAGATCCTGGGTTCGAACCTGATTGCAGCCGACTGGGCACTTTCTGTTTGAAGTTTGCATGTTCTACCCGCGTTAATATACTCTGGTTTCCACCACACCAAAAGACATGCATGTTAGGTTAATCAATCAATCAAGTTTAATTTGTATAGCGCTTTTCACAAATTTAACATCACAGAGCACTCCCAAATTCATGGACCATCTACCCCCTGGAAGGTGCCTTGGCCTCCTACTGCCCTTAGAACTGGAGTAGGTCCTGGGGCGCCGCACTGCCCACTGCTCCTAAGTAGTTAGCATGGGTCAAATGCAGAGGACAAATTGCCCCTCTGGGATCAATAAAGTGTAATTTAAACTTCACTTATTAGACCTGTACAGTTTAGTACAAGACAGTCTGTTATGTGTAAATGTTGTAGTGGCCTTTGTAGCAATCACAGGCAACACGGACTGGCTCTGATCTCCTGTTAGTAGCAACAATCATTTTCTGATAAATAGCGTGCTCAAGAATGCTTCAAGCTATGTCATTGTGAAATGTTCAATGGAATGTTTGGTATATTAGGAAAAACACCAGTCTGTATAAAAGCACATGATCAGGATACTAACCCAGATCAAACAATTCACCATCTCTGACACTCACCATTACACTGCCCTCTCTGGAGCAAACGCCTGGTGTATTAAAGTTTATATGATAGCCGAGGGGCAGATTGACATAAACGATGAGCGAGATCGCCCATAAATAATGGGAAAATCTAATGTTATTTCTGCAAGTGAATTAAAAATTCTAAGAAAACGGAGTTACCTAAAGTAGGGATGAGGATCACTATTTGATCACTTGAATTTTGAAATTGCCGCTGAAAATTGTTTTTGTAGTTTTAAGACTGAGAGTGACATTGTTTTGAGCAGTGTGATGGCAGCCATTCAGGGCCAAGCACTGTGAAGTTTAAATACAGTACAAAAAAGTGTAGTAACGCTACAACAAATGTTTATATGTTGAACAGAATTGTGCAGCAGACAAAGAGGGGTGAGCTGGTGGCTGACTAAGCTACCTTTAGCATTATGCTAAACAAATATTAGTATTATGCGAAAAGAAAAGTAGCATTAGACTAAGCTACAGTAGCATTAGGCTAAACTGCTCGCACTGAGTATCCGCTGCAGAAGTTATGATACAAAGCTTTTCTAAAATAAACTAGATTATTTCAATTAATGATTCAATTTAGAAATTGTGGCTACTACTGGAATGAATTTTATTTTAATGCCCATTCTTATAAATACCACACATCTAGTAAAAGTGATGGGGGGATATTATTGTAAAGTTGTTGGATGTCATATTAGTGAAATTTTACATTTCGCAAATGGTCAGGTGACCATTTCTGCAGGGCTAGTGTTCAATTGTTAATGCCAAAGCCTGTTGAGATTTCAAGCAATTTATATACACTGCTGAGGCAGAAACAGACCCACCTCCCTGTTCCTTATTCTTGTCCTTCCCGCCAATGTAATTGTTGGGGTCGAGGGCATCAGAAAGGTCAAATTCATCACCAGCTGTAAGGGACACAAGGTAAAATGTCAATCAGTTCTGACAGGACCAGGACTTGCATACACACCGAAGGGGTATCCAGAAGTCCAAGTACCAGCTCATTAAAAATGGTGACAATTGAAAATTTCAATGGTATTTTTTTTCAACAACAGAAACATCCGAAAACCAGGATGACTGGTTGTCCATGTTTTACTGAATGGATGGCACAGAAAATGGCAGAAAACAACTAACAATGCTGTTCATAGTTGATGGTATAGTTAACCAATCACAGAAAACACCAACCTAACACAAGAAATCGGTTTCTGGATTTCAGTTTTTTAGGGATAGACATCACTATTTGATTATTCTAATGTTAGAAATGATCATTAAAATCCATTTCTGGCATTAAAATAATGTAGAGCTAATTTAGTAGTGTATTGGTATGCTGTAACTTACACTGACAGTGGAATAAGAAGCTCGATAACCATTCTTATTCTATTAATATTGCCTTTTGAATGGACTTGAGTGTTCATATAATTCACTTTAGTTTAAAAAGCGGCTACTTCTTAGGCTGCACCAATATGTTTCTGTCCCTACTCAAATCCAATTTTGTGCTATAATTGCTGACCTTGGTGTAATGTTTTAATTGCATGCATTAAATTGTTTCATGCATATGATTGTTTTAAATCAATTGTACACCTGTTGTACATTTATATAGAATTGAAATTCATCAAATCAAACTGAATTAATTTCAATCTTGGTCATAATGATTGATTTCATGATGAATCGAAATCAAAATGTTGTCTGATGAAATCGTAACAAAACTATCAAATGCCCTCTCAGGTTTTAGCATAGCATTAATGTATGGCTCAGTGCAATATTTCAAAATTCAGCCATCATACCCTAAATCACACCACATTCCCTGCTGTATATAAACTTGACCAGACAGCTATTCTTGGGGGCCGGTCAAAGCTCACAATGAGATGTTTACTGTGTTCAAAGGTTGCTCTTGAATAAATGGACCATCTTGTTGAAAAAGAACAGCTGAGGAAGAACATTGACAACAAATAAATTGGACAGTGATGTTAGGCTAAGCAACAGAGAGGAGACAATAAGGTGTGTTTTCCTGATTTACTGTGGTGTCCATCACCTGGTCAGATAAGGTACTGAGGACTAGGGCTGCAAAAACATTTGAGATTAATAAATATCTGAACTTTGACTATCCATTGACTTTGGGAAGGAAATTTGCAATTCAGGGCAAAAAAAATTATATTTGAATAAATTTTTGTCACTAAATAATTAAAATGTTAGTTCTCTGATGGACCAAAGCACAATCACATTGTTCCATACTCTGGTCACGGACTAACACTGTAGAAGTTTGGACGGTGACTGTCATGGGTTTGTTTGCTTGTTTTTACGACACAATTACATGACAATTAACAGCCACATGCCTTTAGAGTGAGAGTGAGCAGTTTGCACAAAATACACTCATGTTCAGGAATTTGTCCCCGGTCCTTCTGTAAAATGTAACCCACAGCAGAAAAGCAACAGTTAAAGTCAGTGATACTCGAGGTTATTTAGCCTGGTTTACAGTCGTTAAACAAGTAGAAGCATGGTTAACAGTAGTAAAGCCGAAAGCATGGACACTGTCTAGAATCCTGTTAAGTGAGAAATTCCCCTGAGCTTCTTGACTGATCAAGCAGTGTCACTGTGACCAACATAAATGTTTTCTCTATGTAATGTAATTTATCCCAAACGTATCCTGAATTTGCCTTGTCTGGTTACAGAGATAAAGCTCAATATTGCCACAACATTAAATCAGCAGCAAGCAAAATGAAGTGGATATAATGGTAAATAACACTGAACAAGTCTGACATTACGGGCATTGTACACAATTTCTAGGCAAAATAAAATTCTATCAATTAAAAATAGTGAATTTATGGAATCTAAGTGACAAAATCAAATTTCATTTCCAAGCTCAGTTGACAGCCCTGCTGAGGACAAAGCTATGAAGCACATTGCATGTCGGAACAACATAGGGGATTCTCCTGGTGGTGAATTGGTTAAAAGAAGCCTGTTTTCACATAGGTTGTAAAAGTATTGTGACAATGGTAGGACTAAAATAAATACCGAAATAATGATACATGTACAGAACAGTGGTATTCTTTTTTCATCTGACAAGGTAAATTGATTATGAGCATACGCTCATTGAGCCTGCGGGGGCATAAACACACACATGCACACACATACACACCAGGGAGCTGCCCGGTATAAATATTCTGCTACTATTGGCCACAGAGCAGCTCCACTGGAGTAGACAGGGGTTCAGTGCCTTGCTCAAAAGCATGGTAACAGTAGTGGTTAAGGGGAGGGCTTTCCCAAACCAGATATTCCCTACCGATCCAAGGATTTGTTGCCAGGAACCTTCCAATCACAAGTCTATTTCTCATTAGAAAACATGTTAAAGGGTAAAAGGTAAAATGTCTTGACTGCAATCACTTTTATCTCCCCAGTGTGAACAAGGCCTGTGATGTGACCAAAATGTATGTATTTCAATGTTTCCTCTATAGTCATTCAGCAGTGATTAAAAAAAACACAGCAAGCATACTGCCACCACCGCTACAGAAAATTTGAAATTGGCACACCTTCATAACTTAAAAAATGTACATATTTCAACATTATTTACATTAACATACTACAAACTAAGCATCAAAACTGTATGCAAAGCTGTACAGAAGCCATAGCCCATGTTGTCTGCCAATCACAAGTATCATGAAAGAATTACAGAGGAAACACTAGTTCAGACAAGGGATGGGTGAATGGATGGGTGGATGGTTCCGGTTGTGTTTCAAGTTTTCAACGGTACTAACCGGGCAGACCTCTAAGAGGTGGTTTGGTGACAACGGGGGACTTGGTGGAGTGGGGCAGCAGGTCCGGACGGACGGTGGGGAAAAAGACCCCCTGGGTGTCATCTGTTAGTACAAGCCAGTTGTGTAGTCAGTTAGTCAGGGTTAAAGAGGGGAGAGACAGACACCGAGGATACAGATGGACAGGGTTCCCACATCTTTTCACCAATTAATAATCAAACCTTTTCTATGAGTTTTTACCCAATTTCCATGATAATTTTAGGGGTAAAATGAGGGAAGTAGCCTTTACACATACTATCGAGTTGGGTGGCACGGTGCACCACAGTAAGAAGGTCCTGGGTTCAAACCCCGACTAGGGCCTTTCTGTGTGGAGTTTGCATGTTCTCCCCGTGTTCACGTGGGTTTCCTCCGTTGCTACAGTTTCCCCCACATCAAGAGACATTCATGTTAGGTTGATACCATGGCACTGTTCTTAGAACAGGAGTTGGTCCTACACAGTGGCTGCCCACTGCTTCTAAGTAGTTAGAATGGATCAAATGCAGTGGACTAATTTCCCCATGGGGATGAATAAAGTGCAACTTCACTTAAGTTGTAGACATGAGATACTTGTGGGGTTTACAACATAAATATGGATGTGGCTGGATTTAGGGCCAGCTCCCCTGTCCCAAGTCAGAATAATTAGGCTCAGGAGCAGGAGAACCAGCACACCAGTTCTGCATCAGGTAATTGATGCATAAAAGCCAACCATATCTACCCATTAGGGGAAGCTGGACAGGATAGTAGCTTATGTCTGTCAGTGACACCAGCTCTTGGCTTTTAACATATTGCCACACTGTTTTAATTTGCAATAAAATGGACCTCGCTGAACCAACGTCATTATCCTTGTGTCTTTGTGCCGGAAGCTCTTTTAGAAGCCACTTCGGTGACCAGTAATAGGCAGCTCTGCCTCAGTGGACCTACAACTTGAAGAGTAACCAATACACTAAGAATAATTTATCTAAAGCATTTATATCTTTTTTTTATATTCACATTTATATATATTAACATTTTAAATCATCAAAGTAGGGAATTGGCTGTGGACAAGATAGTTAATCACATTTTCATTACTTTTTCAAAACATTTGGATATTTAATCATTTCCCAAAACATTTACAGGCCTGGAATACAAAATTTCTCATGTCGTAACTTTTCAAGGATCTTCATGACAGTGGGAACCCCAGATAGAAAACAGAACTGCTAGGCTGGGTTTTCTAGGAATTTGTGACCTTGGAATACTAAGGATAGGTCTGTCTTTTTCATTTTTGTCAAAAATGGGTAATTTGTCAAATGTAGTCCAAATAAGAAGGCTTTCCACATCTGCTGAATGCAGATTTATACTAATTATACCATTTTTTTAAAATCATTATACATATATATATATATATATATATATACACACATACATACACACACACACATTATATGCTTACAATATACATATAAATATACAGTACTGTGCAGAAGTCTTAGGCCACCATAAACTGGGCAGTAAGTATTTATTTGCTTGTAATACACTAAATAACATTCAAATTATTACAAATAAACATGAATACATTAAAACATAACAAGAATGTATTGTTTTTTAAAGCAGGTCAGTACTTTGTGTGCCCTCCCTTAGAATGCAAAACTGAAGCAATTGGCCTGGGTACACTGCCGTGTAATTTATTCAAGTAGTCCTGTGGTAAATTCCTCCAAGCTTCTTGCAGGATGTGCCCTCAGACTTCTTTTGGCTTCGGATGTTTTTTGCTCTTTTTCCTGTCCAAGCGGGGCTGTCGGAGCTCTAAGGTGGCCATCTACTTACTTATGCTCTACCTGACTCTTGATTTTGTATGCAGTGTGTTTGGGGTCATTACAATACCGAAAGATGATGCTTTTGCCAATCTGTCGTTTTCCTGAATGTACAGCATCATGAATCAAAATCTATTTCTCAGCATTCATCATTCCGTCAATTTTGAACAGATCCCCTACACTGGTGGCTGAAATGCACCCCCGGACCCTGACCCAGCCACCACCTTGCTTCACAGATGGCTGCAGACACAAGCATCAATGTATATCTCACCAATTATTCTTGTGACAAACTGGCGTCTTTTTCAACCACAAACATTCACACTTGCACTCCTTC
>OMOX01154562.1:0-10132 GCA_900312595.1 Guentherus altivela | reverse complement strand
TATGGCTCAGTGGTTAGCACTGTTGCCTCACACTAAGAAGGTCCTGGTTCAAAAACCCGACTGGGGTCTTTCTGTGTGGAGTTTGCATGTTCTCCCCGTGTTCACGTGGGTTTCCTCCGGGTGCTCTGGTTTCCTCCCACATCAAAAGACATGCATGTTATGTTAGGTTACTACTCCTGTCAGTGCCCTTGACCAAGACACTGGCCTAAGAACTGGAGTTGGTGCCCAGGCACCACATAGAGGCTGCCCACTGCTCTTAAATAGTTAGGATGGGTCAAATTGCAGAGGACTAATTTCCCCAAGGGGATTACAAAAAGTTAAGATTAAATTTACTATTGATCAATATAAATAAATTTAACAAACTATTAAACATACTACTTAGAATTGTCTGGGCAAAAACAATACAAACAATTCTTATGGAATAATTGCAAATTTGCCAGGAAGAGGACGCAAGTGCTCACTGACCCCACGCACAGAGAACTGGGTTGCATCTTGAATTCACCAAGTCTCAAAAACAACCATACGACAACCACACCAAATGGCTCTTAGGAAGAGTTAAAAAAAAAAACTTACCAGGACCGGGCAACTTACAAATCCAAGTGTCTGGAGTTTGCCAAATGTAATTGGGTATGATTGGAAGAGGGTGCCATGGTCAGATGACACAAAAATTGAACTTTCTGGCCCTTTTGACCATGAGCATGTTTGCGTCATGTACACTAAGAAAAGAACCTCATACCTACCATCAAATATGCTGGTGGGTCACTGATGTTTTTGAGCTGTTTTGCTGCCAGTAATCCAGAAGCACTGGTTAAGATCAATCGCATAATGAAGCAGGTAGTACATAAGCACAAACCCAAGAATGTCAATGGTATAGTTCACCATGGAGGAATGGTTCAAATCCCTCCAAATGTGTTCTCTGACCATAATCGCACACCATAGGAAAATACTTAGTAATGTTATCCTTGCCAGGGGAGTACTGAACCAGGGATGACAATAATTGTGAAAGTTTTTTGGGTGGGAGAAATAAATTCATAATTTTGAAGATATATGATTTTGCTTGATTCCATTGAATCATCAAAGAAGTACAATGTTTTCCATGAGTTGGAAAATGAAATTAATCAATGCAGGTATTATGTTTTACAGTATTTTTGTTCATATTTTTCAAGGGTGCCAATACATCTGAGCCTGGCAGCACAATACATACCATATTATAAGTAATGGGGTTTTTTTTCTAATCAAAGAGTAGGACCTCAAACTATTAAGTATACTCAATCAAGATGCCAGATTTTCTGACTTGATGAATTGTTGTTTGACAAAGTTGCAACTGGAGAAGAGCATCACTATTTGATTATTCGAAATGGCCATTCAAATGGATTTCTGGTATATAAATCATTTTTTAAGAGTGCTCTTTTGGTAGCATATTGGTAGCTTCAAGACTGAGATTCCATCATTGTTTTGAGTAGCAGCAACTACAAAAGAGTGACAATGGCACAATAAAGTGTATTATGCTCATGACAATATCACCAGCAATATCACCAGTAGCATTATGCTACTTACGCTAACAGCTAACAGATAGTACCAGGCTAGTATCTGTAAAGTTATTATACACAGTAATTCTAGACAATATACAGGCTACCATTAAAACAGAGAAAAAACTGGGAATGCCCATCCTTGTTGGGACATTGTTGTGTGTTCTTTCAAAAATCCAGGCTGCAGGGCCGTATATTTGATCAAGACTGAAGAGTTATTTGCTGAGCTCCGTAAAATGTAAAAGTGTTGGGAATACAGAACGACTTCTTGATTTGTTTTGCTCTGTACTTGTGATGCTTCCCAGCAAAAAGTTTCTCTGCTTTTCACTTCACACTAAAATAATACATTAGCCACCTGGTCAGATTTCCCTCAAAGAAGACTGACTTTATTATTATTAGACATAGAGCTGAAACAATTCCTCGAGTCAGTAGGTTTTATCAATTTCCTCGATTACCTGACTTTTATTTTGGTGATCAGTTAGTCTTATATATAATTTCTGGTCTTGGTTGCCAATGCTTTCAACTGATGCTAGTGTAGTTTTAACACTGTTTAATTGCTTTGTAAATATGTTTTATCTTTTTAAAATTTTGGTGGCTTTTAACAGTCCTCACACTTGGTTCCAAGCTAGAGTGGTCTCCAGCTTCATTCATGCAGTGTTTGTTTGATAGGGTGCTAGCTAGACAGCCAACAACAACATATGTTTACACTCAGATCACCCAAGAGAAGAAAAGACTAAATGTTTCTAATGTTTGGGGGAATTTCAAACTAGACGCGAAAGAACAGTGAGTTATGTGCATAATGAGCAAAGTTTTGTTGGCATACCAAAAGAGACATGCTGCTACAGGCTATCTGCTACAAGCCGGCTACCGCTCTGTGCTACCATCTGAGACTTGCTAGGATGCTATCTAGCTGGCTAACAAGGCTATATTTTTACACTCAGATCACCCAGGAGAAGAAAAGACTAAATGTTTCTTACTTTTGGGAGCTTTTCAAACGGAAAGCAAAAGCATGTTGGTGGTACACTTTCTGCTACATTCTATCACAGCTGAAACACAACATGGTAAGCTACAACGTTACTGTGACTTCATTAGAAGTAGTTTAGTCTACTAATACTGTGTTAAATGTGCTGCATTTATGTATTTGTTAACAAATAAGATGATGTTCATTAGTGACGCCTATACACGTGAATTACCAATGTGACAGTATACATATGTGTTGCATCCAGCATGTGGCATTTAGCTTGCCTCAGTCCTTAGCCACCCCATTTTCCACACCACTGTAGCCTTAATGAATTAAAAACCTTATAATATTGCATATTACAGCTCTCCTTTCAAGATGCTATTCATAAGCAATGCTGATTGACGTTTATCAATGATGTCATGTCGTATACTGGATGCGTTTTATCAAAATGCCCCGCTCCTTAGCGATCCCGTTTTCTACATTGTAGACCAAATAAATCCTTATCTTTCTCATAATGCCTCATAGTTCTCCTTTTGGCTTCTTTTTCAGTAAAACAGCCTGAAATTTAAAAAAATAACAGTACAACACATTGACAATAAAAAACTGTAAAACCAGCCCTAGCACGGCATTAACCGGAACCGGAAATGACGTCATCATTACTCAATTTACTTGAGTGCTCAACAAGAATTTTGATTAGAATAGTCGATTACCCGACTATCAAAATACTCGATACTTGCAGCCCTAGTTAGACATATGGAGCCAAAACTGTGAACTAATTCTGAGGGTGATTCATTTGCATATAAAAACAGGCACATACACAAAGGGGCTCTCATCCCATCTCATCTCTCTCTCTTTCTCACACACACACAGAGAGAGAAACTTGGCTTACTGCAGTTGGGAGAAATGCAAGCAGTATAAATATCGAAAAGCGGAAAACATCCTTTTCCCTTTAATTACAAGTCATACCATACCCAGGAAAGGAACAATAGCTAGGCCCATTTTGTGTGCCCCTGGGGCATCCTGGGAGGCAACAAATTGAGGATGATGTCTACACAAAGCTTGCATTCCTCCTGCAGTCAAATTCCCTCTGTCCTGTGTATAATAGCTTATCATTCTGCAATAACAATCGTCAGGCAAAGTGCACCTGATGCTCAATATGTCTCCCTACAGGGGCTTGTACGCTAATATATCATTGTATAGTCTTGGAAGGTAGTGAAGAAAGGAAGGCACTTGCATTTGTTAGGCATTTACTGTTCCTTGATTCTAAACAACATTTGTATTCTAATGAAAGTGATAAGTGTGTGCTTTATCAGTCCCCCAGTAAAATAGAGAGTTACAGCTATTTGCTAATCAGCTGTGATTATTTGGCTTCATTGCAAAGTGCAGGTCTTCTTTGGATTTGTTGCTGAATGGGCCATATGTGAGTTTCAGTCTGGTAAACATATGATTTGTGACGAGACAATATCCATCCCCTAGTCCTCGACATTAACTGGCTCCTACCTGGTCCAGCTGAGTCTCATCTCCTCAAAAGAGTTATTGCTTATAAACCCCAGCTCTTTACTCACTCATCGCCAGATAATTGATTCAACTGCAGTGGTAGTGTGTCGCTAGGCCAGTCTAATGAATATTCTCGTGTTGATTGTTTATGGTTTTTTCTCTTTGCGTTTTTTCTCTGTGCCTCCAGGATCGCTCTCCCCGTTTGCCTGCCTGCCTCGCTTGCCCCGCCTGACTACCCACCCAGCAACAAACATTTTTCTCTCTAATCCAGCAAATAAACACCTCTTCTCTTTTAGTCTGTCTTTGTGTCTGCTTTTAGATCCGCCTGTTAAAACCCTAACACATAGACCTAATCCTCTTTTCTACACTATTGACCATTACAGATTATCTAATTCAACAAATGGCAGTGGAAAACTTTGCCATAACATATCTAACAAAAAGCAAGAGAAATATAATTTCCTCATGTGGAAAAAGTAAGTACATACCCAACACCTTCATCCTATCAAATGCCTACGAGTTAAATCAGGTACATCAAACAGGTTCAACTGATTAGGAATACCGTCAAAGAAGGTAATATGGACATCCCTGCCTTATATAATCATTGGACACCTGGTCAAGTTAGTGTTGGCTTGTGTGGAAATATTATTCATGCCAAGATCAGAAGATCTCTCCAAGGCCCAGAGAATAAGGATTGTTAATGCCAATGTGTCAGGGAGGAGTTTCAAAGCCATCACCAAGAAATTTGAAGTTAATCGTCAAGTTATGTGACCAAAAGATAATTTATAAATGGAAGAAATATCAGACCACTGGAAATCCCTCCAGGCTAGGCTGTCTGACCAGGTTCAGCCCAGGAGCCGATGGAAAAATGCTTAGAGAAGTCTCTGAGATCCCCAAGTTAACATCAAGGGATCTACAGGCAACTCTGGCCTCAGTCAATGCCAAGGTGCATGTGTCAACCATCAGAAAGAGCCTGCACAAATTTGATCTACATGGGAAGTTAAGAAGAAAGAAGCCTCTGCTCTCAAAAAAAAGATATAAATGCATGGCTGAAGTTTGCCAGACAACACTTGGGTGAAGAACGCCAGCACAGGGACAAGATGAATGCAAGATTGAGCTAATGGGCCACAATGCCAGGCATCATGTTTGGCAAAAATCTAAAACTGCCTATCAAATAAATAACTTTATACCAACTGTAAAGCATGGTGGTAAGAGCATTATGGTTCGGGCTGCTTTGCCTCCTCAGGACCTGACCTGCTTGCCATTATAGAATCATCCATGAATTCCTTACTTTACCAGAGAATACTTGAGAAAAATGTGGGGCCATCCATCAAAAAGCTGAAGCTGGATCATAAGTGGACCTTTCAACGTGACAATGACCCAAATCATACAAACAAATAATAAAAAAGAATGACTAAAAAAGAAGAAATGAAGGTTCATGAAATTGCCAAGGCAAAGCCCAGTGGCCGTAGTTATCAAGCTTCTCAGAATTACTCTTAGGAGTGGCGATAGAAGTGTCCTTAGGAGTAAAAATAGTAACCACTCAAAGTAGGACATGGGAAGTAGTAATCAAGCCTCCTTCACGTAGTCTGAGCCAGGAGTAGGACATGGGAGGTAGTAATCACGCCTCCTACACGTACTCTGAGCCAGGAGTAGGACATGGGAGGAAGTAATCACGCCTCCTACACGTACACTGAGCCAGGAGTAGGACAGCAAGACAGCACTCTCATGAATGAATGACTTCACCATTGCATGACGTTTCCGAGCCATAAATTGAAAGTGTGATGATGTTTTGCAGTTTTTCGAACACAAAAAGATCATACTTGACTCTACGTTAAAACAAGACAGTAAATACCCAACTAATTATATCAACATCATGTCATGTTTTTTTTCCTTAATAGATATCTTTAATGTGATATATTGCATATATATTGGTGTGTCAATCTTTTATAGCATATATACCTTCCAAAAAATCATCAAAGCTGTTATATTGTTGCATTTTTCCCCATTGCAAGGAAGCGCAAAGTCGCGATTACTTTCATTTCTGCCAAGAGGGCACATGATCGATCCATAGATGAAGCAATAGCTTCACAATGACAGTCATAAAGTATGCTATCTCTATCTAATTACTATCTTTTAATAAAATCAGCATTATCAAATGTTTCTAAAACATCAGTGTTCCCTAAATGCGCCTGCTTGTCATTAAATGTGTTTGCCATTGTCGCCATCCATCTTCTTGCAACTCTTAGCTGTTAGGACACCTATCGACCACTCAAAGTTGTGAGTGCTCTCTTGTTCTAGGAATCTTAATAACTGGCTTTTATTCCCCGGCGTAAAAGTAGGACCAAAATGAAATCACTCTGAGAATGTTCTGCCAGTTAGGACCAATTTCCTACTCTGAGATGCTTCATAATTACGGCCCCAGATCTAAATCCAATAGAAATGCTGTGGGGGGACTTGAGGCGGGGAGTACACACAAGAAAGCCCTCAAACACCACAGAGTTGAAGAGTTCTGTACTGAAGAGTGGGCAAAAATTCCTGGCAGTCGATATAAGAGATTGATACAAGGATATAAGAAATGTCTACAAAAAGTGGTATCTGCCAAGGCGCCAACACAAGGTACTGAACCTTGGGGGGTACTTATTGCAAAGTATGATTTTCCACTCCACTTTGTTGCATTAGATCACTTTTAATGGTCAATAGTGTTGAAATGAGGATTAGGTTTCCATGGTTTCCAGATCTATGTTGAAAAAGATAATGGCTGAACTGAAAGATAAATGGGGTTTACTTCCTTTTTTACACAGCACTGTAGATGCCCTATGACTTTGAATACTCATAAGTATTTTGGCACCACCCACCAGAAGTTGTTAAAGCTTCCTGTGTTCACCTAAGGTTTCAATCACTCGGTCACTCTGCATCACCCATCGCTCTCAGATCATAATACCATGACCAATCCACTGCTTTTTTTTAAAACTCCCAAAATGGATTTGATCATTTAGTGTAAATTGATATCCCAAAGGGTCACACTCGTCACAGTCATCAGATTACTTTTGTGGTGACAACTATGTTTTTTTTTTTCAATTCACGAATGTGGCAGAACCACCTGCCATGGAACCACATCAGTGGCTTTAGAAGGGGACAGAGACAGACACAGGGGCAGAGCTGTTGGCTGCAGCAAAGGTCCATTCTATTGTCCAACAAAACGGTGGCAAGATATTCAAAGCCGACAGCAAATGTCACGGACAGACCCGAGCTCCTGTTCTGTCTAGCTCCCCCTAGTGGGTGGATAAGGCCGGCTTTTATGATCCCCCGCATCAGGCGCGCCAGCTCTCCTGCTCCAAAGCAACTATTCTGACCCAGGGCAGGGGAACTGGCCTAAAATCCAGCCACATCCATGCCACTATGAAGTTCAAGGGTGGAAAGTAACTTGTACTCAAGTACTGTATTTACTATACTTGTTTTTTTTTAAGGTATTTGTTCCCAAGTATTTTTAGTTTAGGGAAGTTTATAATTTTACTTCTCTACAGTTCAAAGGGAATATCTTCCTTTAAAAGTAACTAGATACTTTAAAAGTCACGAGTTATTTTGATGACAAAGGTTTAGCTTACAGAACATGGCAAATCTTTCCTTTTACGTCTGAAAAGGCTTGTGTACTCCTCCCACACTGTTGAAATCAGTTATTATCTATTTTTCACATGGATGAGTTATTACTTTGGTAGCATTATTTCATCCCTACATTGCTTATATTTTGTTGACGTAAAATAATAATAAATAAATAAATAAATAAACCTTCCTATTTAAATGTGAGCTCAAGAAGCAAGCAGTTAGTGGGTTTGGGCTCATGCAGCATGAGAAAATCAGTCATTCGTGTTCACCTCTGGAAAAGTCACATTCAGAAAGTTGCTGTGATGATTATGGAAGGCGTCTAAGGCCGGTACCATCTCAAGTATCTTTTCTTCCTATTTTGTGATCAATTTCATTCTTTGTTCATACGTATTGCCGATCTATCTAGGCTATGGCTCTAACGCTGTATAATGAAGGCTTCTGCTTCAAATATCTGCAACAGTGCAAGGCATGCTCTGAGGGCTTTTTTAATTTTTGGCAACCGAAGGGTACTGTAAAATGTTACTCTTCAATCATGACATTTTAAAGGCAGACAAAAACGTGTGAAACTCATGAAAGTAATCCTAAATTATATTTACTAAAGATAATTATTTAAATAATATTCACATGTACCGTCTACAAGTAGTCCAGGGAAAATGTCTAGGAGTCATGCATTTATCCAAATCACTAAGTTATTATTCAGAATGTAGCAATTTTCATCAAAAGATCTGTTATAAAGCCTTTGACGTAATGGTGATGCAGAGTTTGGCTGAATTAGTATATCAAGGTTGTCCCATGTGAGAGAATGTCAATATTTCATCACTGGTAATTCTGTAACCTCACGAGGGCAGAAAAAAATAATAACAATATTTGATCTTCTCTCCCCTCTGTCTACAATTGCTATTCCCCCCTCTAGAATAATGTGACCTCAATCTGGAGGGAAGACAATGATCATTGGCCTACTGATAAGCAAGCATATCGGTTATCAGGCAGAGGTATGGTCGAATGCAATGTTAAGATTTGTGAGCTGTCGTACAAACTTTACGCAACTTTTGCAGGAGACAGAAAGCAAAAGGATAAGACTCCACAAACTGGCTTGGCAGTGGAGCAGATGGCAAAAGGACCTTGTTCCTCATTTCAAGACAGCCACTTTTCTTCTGCCACCTTCGGAGAAAGAACATATCCTGAGGTCAATCAGAGATCCAGTCAACCTTGAAGTACAAGTTAATACCAGCCCTGGCACCTTTGCTTTGCAGTTACAGGTTAGACTGAAAATTGTTGTTGGAAGCCCTGCTGATGGGCCTGAATCCCCCCCACCAGACACACACACACACACACAAACACACACACACAAGACCCACATTCTGACCATCATGATTTCTCTTCTATTTAAGCTGTCAAGCATCACCAGCACAAAACTAGCCCAGATGAATTCCTCCAACCTTTCCCGACCGGGAGTGACGAGGGAGGGCTCCATGTGCTTATCCTCCATGTGTTTCCGTGTGAACACTGGAGGGTTAGCAGGGGCTGATTAACAGAAGGAACACATTTGCCGTCAGCCCAACGCACATTTGAATTGCATGTGTTGAAGTGAATTTGTCAAATGATTCAATTTAGCACAAAATCAATTATGCATGCCTGTATTGAACGGTTATACTATCAGCTAGCCATTACCAAGCTTGTAATGTGACACCATCTAAGTGACCCAAGTATTTGCAAGCTCACTTGATGCTCGATTTTATATTAACAGCCAGGTGTTGCTGATGTGCTGCAGAAGACTTGACGACCCTGAATGCTAATGAGATATTGGAGGACTTGCTTTGGCCTCAAACACCGTTATAATCCAAGCCACTACCAATAATAGAAATGTTTGAAAAGTGCTACTTGGCTCCAATGAAGTTTAAAAATTTACCTTCCAAATACACACACTTCTCAGTTGTACTTGAGAAGTTTTAATGGTTTAATTGATAGACACTGGTAGACTTTCACAGAAATGTCATGTTAGATAGCATTTCAGATTTGAATAAATCACAAAATAATTAAGAAGTAACAAAAGCCATTTCACATTTAGATACAAACACTTCCTGCACACTGACTCTTAACATCGGGGCCCCTCAGGGTTGTGTGATCAGCCCCCTCCTGTAGTCAGTCCCTGTTCACCCATGACTGCATGGCTACGCACACCTCTAACAACATCACAAAATGTGCTGATGACACCACTATTGTAGGTCTTATCACAGATGGAGATGAGACCGCCTACAAAGAGGAGGTGAGGGCCCTGTCACAATGGTGGTAGGACAACAACCTCTCTCTCACCATCAGCAAAACAAACAAGATGATTGTGGACTACAGGAAGTGTCATGGGGGAGGACACGCCCTCATCTTTATCAATGGAGCTGAAGTAGAGGGTCAGTCATTTTAAGACCCTCAGTGTCAATATCACTGAGGACCTACTGTATCATGTTCCCATCACACCGACATTGTGATCAGAACAGCACATCAACACCTGTTCTCTCTATGAAGGCTGAGGAAATTAGACAAGACG
>OMOX01154544.1:0-10403 GCA_900312595.1 Guentherus altivela | reverse complement strand
TCAGTTGGTGAGTCTGCACACATGTGCGAGCCCAGCATGTCACTGCACGTGAATATTAATCATTCTTTCACATTTTCACTCTGCTCATGCCCCACAAACACTGTGTTTAATTCTGGCAGCTTGCTCATATTCTATCACAGGACTGTCTTTGTAGGTGCCACTTTGAAGTAACCAAACACTAAAAGAGTTAATATACTGTATTGCATGTGGCTCTACATCTCATCTGAATGGGAAGTATTATCAGTTGGAAGCTGCGCATTTGCTTATTTGAGACTACGAGTAATGTATGACTCTCTCAAGGGTTCAGGTGTAACCAAACAGTACATCCGTTATTTGGCACAGTTGTAAAGGCCAAGTCTCCAAGTTCACAGTTGTTTTACTTTCTTTCAACTGAAATATGTTTGCCTTAAAACACTATGCTGAAATGTCCCTTCTTGACATTTCAAGAAGTCAAGAACAAGTCAAGTAACGAATTGAAGAATCGGACGGTTCAAGTATTAAGCATGTTGGAGCACAGTCAGACAAGCGAATCATTTTCCCCAAATCTTTGGTTGCTCTTTTGTTTCAACACCTGTGTATTGGCATTCGGAACCCTGTTCCCTCATCTTTATTTACAATCCAGTGAAGAGGCTTTTTCCTAAAGGCGATATCTGACAAGAAGTGAAAAATGAAGGACTTTTTTCAAAAGAAAAAATGTATTATTTTCTTTTTAATCATAGCATGTTTGTCCAACTGTTTCACACTAACGCTGTGTGTGTGTGAGTCATTTATTGACTTGTGTGTTGTTCAACCCCATCCAGTCCAGTTTATTGTGTAGCAGAACAGTCAATGTGGAGTTTCACCCATCAGGGTTCGGGCATGGGAGAGGGCAGCAGCTGGCTGGTATTGACTGTTGATAGCTGGTCCGGTTCCTAAGATGAGAGCCCCGAGTGAATGGAGGGATTCCTTTTTAATGCATCTCTGTTGACCAACAGTAAAAGCTAATGAAGGCTTGTCCCCGGCCACTGGTGTTCATGTTTGCTTCATCATACAAAAGGACATCAGCCATCTCACAACCCTCGTGCTGGAAAGGAAACAGATACATTCATTTTTCATAGATATATTTTGCACAAAGCACTTAATGAAACGAGACTACCGAGACATAAACCTGTTGATCTTATTGCTGTGGTGACATTAAATAAACTACATGAACAGTATTTGGATGCAGGAACATGCAATGATAATATGTCACAAAGGTTGAACTGTAGATGTGGAGGCGTACTGTGTGTTTGAAATGGTTCCATCTTCTGATATCCTGACTATATTGGACTTGAATTTGAGATGGCATGTAAAAATAAGACATGTCATGGTGAAACCTGCCTACTTTTTTTATCCATTGTTTGGAAGTTATATGAAGGACATTGTCAAGAGTTTTTACCTACATAAAACTATGTAAGAAGCCTTTTTATTTGAATATTTAAATTGTATGTTAACCAGCCAGATGGTTATGCTTCAATCTCAGGCAAATACATCTTTGCATTTGTTAGAGATGCATAAAGATGTGATTACACAATGTAAACACTGGAGCATAGTTGAACTGTTCCAGTTTGCCTTCTTGTGGCCCTGTGCTCTGCTAAGCCAAAGCCTGTTGATGCCTTAAAACTTCTACTTCAGCTGGGTTGTTTTTTCAACACCACTGCTGTTCTTTGCTCGTTATTCTTGCCTTTAACTTGAAGCTAGCTTATTTTGTCATGTTGTAGTTATTGTTGTTTTGTCAACTTTGTGTTTTTGTTTCATTTTGTTTGTTCATTTTTATACACTGCCCTCATATCCAAATGTATTAAAATTGTAATACATAAAAAAACTAAATATAATAAAGTACCACTTAAAATCATGTAATTGTTTGGCATTTGTTATAAATTGACACCATTTCTTACATTTGCCGTTCCTTGCTGAGTAAGATGACTAATCACTGTTCCCATAACAGATGGCCTTAATGAGCACAGATAGTTATTCAATATTTGTTCACACCAGAGGGTGGGACCCACTCCAAAATCTGCTGGCATGGCTGCTTCACATGACAGACAGAGAACTCAGCTGAGCTACTTTAACAAAGACATGGGTAACGCTCAAGATCAGGTATGTACCTACTATAAGGATAGAGCCTGTATAAGAGTGATTTTATTTCAGTTCTTAAAATGTCTTGTGTGTAGTCTTCAGCAGGGAAACATTTCTTTATTGCAATTGTGGCTAATGAGACGGCAAACATACAGTAATGCCATTGATGGAAATATGTACAACATACAGGAATGGAGGACTAAGAAAAACAATCATACAACACAGGCAGGAACACTTCAAGAGCAAAACAGTTATAGACGTAACAGAGGCCAGTTTTATAAGTGACCAGGTGTATGCTTGTGGTGGGCGGCAGAATAGATAAGCTTTGCATAGTAGAAAAGAGGTGAATGATCATGTCTTCCAGTCATTAGAAAGGTACATAGCTTTTATTGAATTGTAATCAGTCCACATAATTAAATATTCACAGGCAGTGAAAAATCGTGTCACTGTGTTGGTTTGATAAAGAATGGAAAGGAAACATTGCTTCCTTGCAACCCAAAGGATATAAATTCATGATCGTCAGTATCACTATCAGTATTTGGGATGGGGCAAATTGATCCATGATCTGTCCTATGTCTCAATACAGCCTCTGGAGCAGTCTTTCTGTGACTTGGGGAGCCCAGGTTATGAGGGGATGGGATTTATGCAACTCGACTTGATGCCAGCCTTCTTCTTAGGGGTCATGATCTTAGGGCTGCCCCTCAACCTCCTCTCCCTCTGGGTCTGCTCTCATCGCCGAAGGCACTGGACCCGCAGCACCCTCCTCCTCTTCAACCTGAGCCTGGCTGACACTTCCTGGCTGCTGGCCTTGCCTTTCCTCATCCATTACCATCTGGACCAGCTCAACTGGAACCTGGGTCTGCCACTCTGCAGGGCCTTGCGACTGCTGTACCACAACTACTTTTACCTCAGCATCTTTTTTGTTACCTGCATTAGCATGGACCGTTACCTTGCCATTGTTCACCCGCTGCACTCCCAAGCTCTGCTGGGTGTTCGGCAGACGTACGTGCTGTGTGTGATGGTCTGGCTGGTGACCATGGCCCTGAGCGTACCATTAGCCACCATGACCACTACTCAGGTCTGCCCAAGGAACAACCGCACCATCTGTACCCTGTATGTTCTGATGGAAGAGACCAGGGCGAGTATGCCCTACTCCCTCTACTGCTCCGTCACCGGATTCCTCTTCCCTCTGGTGGCCATCTGCTACTGCTGCCGACGCAGTGTCAGAGAGCTACACCACCGCCCCTCGCACCCCAGCCCACACGGCAGGGGGTGTCACCTCACACGGGTGTTGAGGGCTGTGCTGATCCTCTTTGCCGTGTTCTACCTCCCGTACCATCTGACCCGTAATGCCGCCATCATCATGCGGGCGGTCTACCCGGACAGCCCTTTAGCCTGGCAGCCTGTGGACCTGGCCTTCACCCTGGAGATGTGCCTCTGTAGTCTCAACACCTGCATCAACCCACTGTTCAGCTGCTTCATAGGCCGTCAGTTCAGGAGAGAGTTTCATGGCACCTTAGCTGCGTTGTTTCGTCAGCGCGTCAAGCTGGCGTTGCCTGGACAAGAGCGAAGAACTGTGGAGCACGGGACAGCTACTGTCACACCCTTGTGAATACTGCCCAGGCCACATAGGACACACCAGTCTCCACTCCCCCACTTCTGAACACTACTGAGGTTCAGATATAGTTCAGTCATGCGGGTTGCCTATGTCTATGCAGCCCTACACAACAAGGGTGATTAAAATCCTCGTGTGCTGTCTTGTTGTATATGATCTATGGGACAAGCTAAAATGTAGTACATAACACTGCCGCTACCTGGCTTTTTATATTTTCTACCCTGGATTCAAATATGTAGATATTTGTTTGCCTGCAATATTTCTTTCCTCACCTCATTCAATTTAAATGGAACCATACTAAATCCTTTGGCTCTGATTTTTGAAAGTAAGTGCGGTAGCCTTATCTTAAAACACGTGTTGGTAGGTTGAAGAGAATGGTTTAGGAAGGTGCCTTTGTGACTGGTGTCTTTAAACAGGAAGCCCATGAGGACGAAGTTGATCCCACATAATATCATTACTGCTCAGACACGAGCGACCTGGAAATGTTGTATCAACCAAAAAAAAGAAAACGTCATTATGTTTTTACACACACGACAGTGACTGCATGGCATTTGGGTGCGGGGCGTGTGTGCTGCGTGTAGGTTGCGTGCCTTACGCTAAGGGGAGCTGTGGACAGGTAGGTGGAACAGCTGAGTGCAGGGTTTCGCTGTCGGTGGTGCTGAATCTTCTCCCGGCAATTCTCCCTACAGATTAAAGCGGAGCCCGGAGATGAATCGAGGGAGAAGATAAGTCTATTCTTCCACGGCATATCGACGGCATTATCATTATACATTTTCTTCTTTGTCTTGAGCATATTGCACGAATCTACAACTTCTAATGCTTTTGTATGTTTCTGGATCGTAAGATGGCACTGCATGTATTAACATTGCGCAAGGCAAGAGCGGATTTATGTGACTGCTGTTTTGTGACTGTGAAACAAGCCTTCTCAGATTAAACGCTCTCCCCTCCATCTCTACTCGTGTGTTCAGGAGAACGGATTCTTTTCTGCGCGAAGGAGGGCACACAGTCTGAATTTACATTTGAACAATATGTTCATTAATTTTGTCCTTACATATGTTATGATATTATAGAAAAAATAATAATAATTTGGATATGGAATCAGGCAAGGAGAAGGCTTTTCCCACCACTAAAGAGGGGCTAAAAAATCTTGCCGGAAAGGCCCTCGGGAATTTGCACAGGTAAGGTTGAATCAAGACGTGCATGTCTGTATGCTTGTCTGTAATAGTCCTGTTATGTGCCTTATTATAACACAATCACTGTATGCAGTGTTAAATACAGATGTTAACAACCGATCGCAAATGAGCATTAATAAATAAATTTATAATTCTCTTTTTTAGTCTTTAATTGTTTCCTGCTATATTTCAAAAGATAAATTGGAGGATTTATGATTAATTGTGGACAGGATGCTGAAAAGCACACTTGCGTGAGCCGAATGTCTGAGACTAGGATATTTCCCATGAGGCGGGTCGCCCCTCCACCAACCGCTGTAGGTGTTTTTAATAATTAATGAATAAGATCAAGTCGTGACATAATGTCGTGAGGTATCCGTTACGTCGTGTATTCATCGGTATTAATTTAGGATCGATCTATTTGCTGGCAGACGACACGGGCATCCCAGATGGAAACTGTCGTCGAATGACTCTTGGTTGCTTATAAAAAGGCTACCTATTTCAAAATCACTAAAGTGACAGTTTTAAAAGTGTTCTGTGATGTAGGCCATTTTATTCATCTTTATCCAGATCTCAATATATCTCGCAAGTCAGGTGGGCTATTGTTTTAAATCTCAAGTTGAGGGTTTTCTCAATCGATAACGTTAGATATTTGGATTCGATATGACAGTAAAACAGCCTCTGTCGAATATTGACTGCACAAACGAAAATGTCACAAAACACCGACAAATACAAATTGTTTGTAAACGAAAATTTCAATTTATTTATTTTTTTGCTACGACATCTAGGCCCGACGATACTCCTCAATCAGCCAAACATCAAAAGACTGTTAAAACTGAATATAAGCCCCAAAAGAAAAACGTCACACAAATAAATGAAAAAGGCTGCTCTAGGATTGATGTCAAATACTTAATATGTTTTCATTTGAATTTACATGAGGTATACTTGGCTTCAATAACGTTCGAATTACTCTTGCATTTCTGAGAATAAATTCCACATTTCAGCTACAACAAATGCTAATGCCACATTTCCTATTGCTAATTCAACGGAAAGCAAAATTAAGTCTTAGCATATGATGATGCTGGTAAAGCTGCAATGCGGTATGAAGGTCATTTTTTCTTCGTTTGCCAACACATCTTTCTTCACATGAACATGGAATGCAACGAAAAATGCAATTTGACAAATCTAATATCACCTAGTATACTTGTACCCCACCCAAAAAAAATTAAACCTTAAGAAAAGGTGAAGGAAATGCACTGCCGAGGCCCATTGTAAAAATCGTCAGGCAGTTACCTATGTAGGCTTAGCTTATAAGGGGGTGTATGGGGGTCGTTTGATATGGCCTTCATCCTCTGCTTTTTTTGTGAATAAATCGACGAAATGTTGACATTTTCACCATATTGGCGTCTAGAAATACCTACCTGAGTCTAATGGTGTGTTCCTGATTTTATAGGCCCATCCTTGCATTTAAGATTAATTGTTGATTAATCAGGAACCAGGGATTAAAAAAGGCTATATTGGATTCTTGACTTACGTAGGAGGTTGGAAAAGCGACAGCAAACAGGTGAGGTGATCGAACTGACTGAGGATGGGAGACCCACCGAGAACCAGGAGAAGAAGGCTCCTTTATGTGACTGCACGTGCCTCGGACTTCCACGCAGATACATCATCGCTATGCTGAGCGGAATGGGTTTCTGCATCTCTTTCGGCATCCGATGCAACTTGGGTGTGGCTATCGTCAGCATGGTCAATAACAGCACAATTCATCAAAACGGCAAGATCATCATCAAAGAGGTGTCTGCTCTCTCCGCCCATTCCCTTGCCTTTGACATGACGCGCTCACTTCCACCTATGAGTCACACAACAAAGGCCCGTAACCTGAAAACCTTCTCTTTGATCTAATAGTCTGCATGTCACATCGTATCCAAATGAATCACATCTTGGTATTTTCGAAAATATTTTGACAATGAGAGTTTTTAACAAGTGTATTTGTAGCTATTTTGGAGACAAATAAGTCTTAATATGCTGGTATCTTAATATGCCAATAATATATTGAATTACTGGATGAAATGTGCCTCATGCATCAATTTCTTTTCATTTCCAAAAGAAAGCGAAATTTAACTGGGATCCCGAGACTGTGGGGATGATACATGGCTCATTCTTCTGGGGCTACATCGTTACTCAAATTCCAGGAGGGTATATCTCTTCGAGATTAGCCGCAAACAGGTAAGATTCCGCAAGGCCTCATCATGGGAAATAGAATTGCAATATAATCATTCGACGGTTATACAAGGAGGTATTTTCCATTCAGATTGTTTCACTCTGGTCACGTCAGATTTAAAGCTCAATATTTTCACTCCTCGTCCCAATGAATACCAGGCCATGTTTCAGGAAGGAAGCCTGACCTCACACCAGATAAACTGGGGATTTCATTGATGCCTGCGAGGCATGCCTACCCACGTTAATGAGGTCCCATGGGACAGGCATGTCTAATCCTTTATATTCGGAGGCATAGCAACCAGCCCATCCCAAGAAAGCATGTAGTGGAGTGCAATAGTTTACCATATCGTGGAATAAATGATAGGCATGTCAAAAGATCGTTATTAATGTTACCGCACCTTCAGATAAAACAATCGGTTTGGAAAGAAGAAATGTAAAGTAACAAATGACAAGCGGTTCTTTGGAGACCTGCTCTATCCCAAATCGTCTGGACACACACTCAACACACATGCCTTCTGCTGTGGAGTGCTCGGCGGGAAATCATTTTCAAAATGAACCAGTACCAATATCATGCATTTAATATTTAAATGCAAATATACAGCCCATCATGAACAGAATCATCAAGTGTTTATTTTATTACTTAGCAGTTGGTGATAATGACGACGAATTTGTTAAGAAGGTGATGATGATAATGATCAGGAGGGGAAGTAACTAGGTAGCCTACTTTTAATAAATTACTGTACTTAAATACAGTTGTGAAGTATTTGTACTCTACTTGAGCATTTCCATTTTAGCAAACGTAATACCTTTACTCCACTACATTTCAATGGAAATATCTTATTTTTTACTTCACAATATGTCGCTGAACCCTACAGTTACTACGGTTACTTTGAAGGTAAAACATGTAAGTTTATGCACTTTCAAAGTTCGGTCTTGCCAATTGTAAGAACAAGAAATCAAAGCATACCTGGACCACCAAACACTCACGTAACCTGAATGTTCCCAAACATGATATACAAGAACATCAAATAGAATTCGTACTTTTACTTCTGATACTTAAGTAAGCGTGTATTAATTTGCAAATACGTATACTATATTTTGACTTAAGTTGAATGCTGAAGGGTGGACTTTTACTAGAGTAGCCTACCGGGGTAGTTCTACTTGTAGTGTTACTTAAGTAAAGGATTTGTGTACTTTTTCCACCACTGATAATGATGATGGTGATGAACATGATGAAGAAGGGGCTGCTGCTGTTCGTGGCGATCACATCTTCTTCACAATATATTATCTTCGGAAAATAACCCTATAACCTTTCCATTCAGAGTTTTTGGGGCTGCCATCTTCCTCACATCGACCCTCAACATGTTTATTCCCTCGGCTGCTCGGGTGCACTATGGATGTGTCATCTTTGTGAGGATATTGCAAGGACTTGTTGAGGTATGGCTACAAACGACGGCTTTTAGCAACATTGCTTTCCTATAAGTTCATTATTTGTGTCAGTTTGGAAAATATTGGTCCACTTAAAACGCAAGATTGATTCCCATCCGTTCACAATGACCAACTCAACCATAGTGAAATTGCCAAAACATTAAATATCCTTCTAAGGCTGACAATTAAAAAAACACAGGGACACCACGCTATGGATCTCAGGCATACAAATATCTATGGCTTGCCATTTACATAATTTATCATACAGTGAGCTGTGTCATTCATGCTGCTTTGAATTTTTTTCGGATTTGAAAGCAAACAAAACAGAATTGCCCATGTATTTGCTGAAAACCCACAGCAAACACACTCCTACCCGTATAAACAACAGAATGTTTTACAATGGAGATAGCGTTTTACCGTTCGCAAACGATTCATTCAACTCGACCTCGCCAACTAAACGAGTTCGAATACAGTTCAGTAGTTTTTACAGACAGCGAACGAGACAAACCGGAAGTATTAAAGAGCCGAAAACTATAAACATCAGACCTCGTTCCGGCTCCGTAGCCGTGTTGTTCTTATTGAAGTATCGGCGAGACATACCGGAGACAAAAACCGGAAACTAAAAAACTCGAAATACTAAATCTATTCAATAATACATCCATTCAAACGAGTCGATACAAATAGAAGAGCCGAATTGCCCACCACGAGGGAGAAAAGCACTCGAAGCGAGCGACTGCCTCAACAACATGGAACTGAAAAGATGAGGCTGCACAGGGAGGCCATTACCTCCCAGACTGAAGGTCATCCTGCTTTGTCATTTTGTTCAGCTGAACACTGTCATTTCAAAAGAGGCTCACGGTCGATGAGAAACACACACCCGTGCTCAGTGTACAAGGACTTATTACTGCAAATTAAACATTGGCATTTCAGGGTGTCTCCCACAGCAAGCCCTAGCAATTTGTGTCTATCAATAGTTGATTGTCTGCCACTTAGTGTGTAATGAAGATTTAATGAGAGTGACTCTGGGTTGTTTTTTTTGTTTTTTTGTTTTTAGTGCAGTGGGTAGTCAGCTTGAATTTGCACCAACTTACACCTAACCCATTAGTCTCCATTAGAAAGATCTGCAGCAGTGTGTCAGTCTGTTCATTATTAAATGCAATTTGTCTTGTACGCTGTTGAGTAAAGGGAATCTGCTGTAACCTATTTGAGACAAATGAAATTAGGTGATCTGAATTGTTAACCTGTATAGAAAATCACTCATGTAGCAGAAAACAACGAATGCAGGCACAGGCAATGTTTGTGATACAAGGTAAAGAGGCGCCTGAGTCAGGAGGAAAATAATCACACCCGTAATAACCTACTGTAATTATACAATTCTGTTATTTTAATGTTGTGTGTCATCACTGCAGGGAGTTACCTACCCAGCTTGTCATGGAATCTGGAGTAAATGGGCTCCACCGCTGGAGAGGAGCCGCCTAGCTACCATCTCCTTTTGTGGTAAATACACACTAATATTCAGGCTATTTTATTAATGGAAGGTTACACGTGTTAGGGACACTATCACTATATATTTCATTCCATTACATCATTAACAGTTACCGCACAGCTGATGAGTGTAATCTTAGTTATTCATAATTAAATGTTACTAATAATAGCTTAGTGTTCCCAAAGTAGATGAGCTTGCAAATGAGACAGTGAAAGCACTGCTCATGGGATAAGATCCCAGTTTGAAGACCTATCAGGTTAATGGACTGGCTGTTGTGTCCTCTACTACCTAGGCTCCTATGCTGGTGCAGTGATAGCCATGCCTCTGGCTGGGATCCTGGTCCAGTATACAGGATGGTCCTCGGTCTTCTATATGTATGGTGGGGGTT
>OMOX01154443.1:0-11022 GCA_900312595.1 Guentherus altivela | reverse complement strand
CTTCATCAGGAAGTGGGGGTGACTCGCAATGAGTGAAACAGCCATCAGTCTGGGCCGGAGTGCTTTTACGGCAACAGCAGCCTCTGTGTAAAGTAGTTAGCTAATGTATCACAAATGTGAACATTCTGAACACAAGGGAACATAATAATTACATAGAAGATATTTTACTCTCATTTGTTTAAACCATACAGCTGTTTTCAACACATGACGTCATGGCATCTCTCACGACTGAGCACATCTATTTCTAAACGGCTAAGTAGTGTCAAAAGCCGCTTCTATTCTCACTATTTCATTGCATAAAATCAATCCTGGTCAACCCAAGGGTTCTGGACATTTCCCCCTCCAAGATAATCCCCTTCCTTGCCACACAGACACAAAGCCTTTCTGTCTTCGCTTGTGTTTCTGCCAGCTGACACCTCCAGTCGGTCTCTGACTCTGCCCTGTTCCCTTTGCACAATGGCATGCTTGGGTTGAAAACTGGACAGAGAATAGGAATTTGGTTTATATCCTCCACTTGATCAAATGGGACTTTGGTGTAATTCGATGAGCATTTATTCAGGATGAACCAAGGCAACATGTGACTGAATTCGTTTTAGATGATAAGCCGGGTGAAAAACCAAGCCAGCAGAAAGAACAGGAAACACCACCCCGAGCTGCTCATTTGTATCCTGTAAGATAAGTTAAACAGGGCATTTCATAGCTGGCAATGCAAATTGTCATGCCAACATAAGGTAGCACTGCTGTTTGTCCCTTGAGCTGAAGTATCTCTTTTTGCAGGCAAGATATTTTAAAGTGCACTTCATTATAATGTAGCTCTAACGTACTCTGTAACTCGCAAACTATTCCCACAAGAGCAATCACCATGAATAACAAAGATTTATTATCTTTTGCCACTGGTTCTGTATTTTTGCTGGCAACTTTATAGTATACATGTTATGAGTCAACCCCGTGTAGTGTAAAATCACGTTGATTCTCTACTTTTCACACTCATTGTTTTTGTGTTAAAACATGCATGTTAGGTTAATGCTCCAGCCACTGCTCTTGACCAAGGCACTGGCCTTTGAACTGGAGCGGATCCCTGGGTGCTGCACGGTGGCTGCCCACTGCTCCTAAGTAGTTAGGATGGGTCAAATGCAGAGGAATAATTTCCCCAACAGGGATTAATAAAAGTGTAACTTAACTTGAAAAGTGCTGAGCTGGCATTCCAACCAACACCAGTTGTAGCGTCGAAGCAAAACCCGCACATACTTGGAGTGAAGCAAAATCGGTCAGCGCATCAAACAGAGACCGCAGAGGATACAACATGCAAGGGTCCCGGCATTCCACCGGGAGATTGCGGTGTGTGCAAGAAGGGCTGCTTTCCCTCTGGTCTCAGTGTGTGGATAGAAACTCCTCCAAAGATCCCTTAGTGGCCTGTATTTTTGGATTGTAGAGCTGGACGGTGGTTTGTCCGCCCGGCATACTTGTCATAAGATTGTAACAAGGTTATTCTCCTGAAGACGCTTTAACTTTGCAGGGTGGATAAACTGCTTGATAAGTAAGTGTTAATGAATGTTGCAGACAGGGCCAGAGTAAAGGGGAGGCTTACTGAGTTAACAAACTGGCTATGACCAACTGTGCAAGTGGTTGAAAGATAAAAGACACATTTGAATACGATAGAATAGGGATGGAGGTACAATCATTTCCTGAAATAATTGTGATTCTGCATCGATGCACGCAATTCAGTTCCGTAAGTCGAAGTTGGTCTGAGCTGCTGTCATGTGTTTGCCCTCAATAGAGAATGCAACTAAAGTGAATTCAGACATTTGTAAACAATGAAGACTCACTGTTAAATGTTCTTACTGTTCATTTATGCAGTCAAGTGATGGGAAAATGATCTGAATAATCATTAAGTACAGAATCAAATTGAAAACGTGATGCCTCATCGCACCGTGAGCCCGAGAACCGGAATCGGAATTGGATTGAGGTTCCTGCTGATTTGCACCCCTGAACCGGATTCTCTGAAAGGAAGTTGGAAGAGAAAGCTGAAATGCAACGGCGTATCATCTCTCTACAGTCAACAACTGTCAGATGGATATCGTAACACAGCCGAGAGATGGAATTTAATCATTTTCCCACTTAGAACATTCCTCCAACCTCCTTCTGCCTGGGATCCTGCGGAGAGCAGCGTTTTTTTACAGCATAGAGACACTTTTTTTCTGCCTTTGCTTTCCGGAGTGTGGTTTCACGCACTCGGATTATTATCACAGGATACTTTTGCCGTTTGAAAGTTACATGGGTTTTTCTGTCGCAGTAATTGTAAACTAAGGCAACATAACATCAAAAAAGAGACACATTGAAAGATGGATTGCTCACTGGATGGCATGCCTCAGGCATCCATTCACAACACTGATGACAAAGCCCACAACCCATAGAGAAAAAAGAGAGAGAAATGTGGCTATCATGGCACCTGTTGCTACACAGACGTATTGATTTTCCCAGTGGGTAGTCTTGGTTGATGTTGCAATTCAACACATTCAAGTATCTCCCACGCTGTTCAGTGAAGCGATGCAATAAACATAAACACAGCATATCTGGGACAAATGCCCAAAACTGCTGCGTTACAAGTGACTGAAATCGGAGAAATTCCCGCAGCAGGAGTTCTGTTCCAAGTTCTTGGGGCGTTGCCGTGGAGAAAGCTTTCCCGCTTGTCCCCTGACAATCATGCTTTTTTTGTTGTTGTTGAAAATCCAATGACTTTCAAATGGGTTTCAGGATCTACGGGGATATATAACTCCCTCATCTCTTAGAGGACCTTATAACCTTGTGATTCAATTAAAACAAGCAAGTCAAAAAAAGTACCCAAGTTATTGGTACAAGGTCTTCTTTATACTTTTCTGAGGTATTTGTTGCCAATGTAAGAGCTTTCTTGTGTAACAACCACTGTGAGGTATTGGTGGTCCTTCCCTTGAGCTGAAGGTTGTTGGTGGGAATCTCTCATGTGAAATGACGTGTTTCTTTACATATTGCTTCATCAGACAGTTTTGGTCAGCCAAATCAGTTCTTTACATTCCGTGCTCCATCTCACCTTCAAAGCGCAACTGCAGCTTCCTTCAACGGAAAGCCCTCCTCGTTTGCTGTGTGTGATTTGGAGGAGGGGGAAATGCCAGGGCCAGAAAGAGATTTAGAGTTTCAGCAAAGACAGCAGAGAGAAGAAAGGGCCACAAGAAAAGAAACCGACCACCTCTTGCTGGCAAAGCCCCCACAAACAACTTCTCCAGACCCAGACAGAGTGGATCCAGCTTTACCCTCCAAGCGGGCCTGACTCTGTTTGTCCACCTGGTTCGTTTTGGCCCATTTTGGCCCCTGGTCTCGATGTGTGTGTTTTAGCTTGCTGTTCACAGCCTTTGCTGTTTGGCAGAGCACATCTGGAACAAGGCAAGGCAGGAGGAAGGCGGAGCTACATCTGGATCCGACGAGGCATTTTCTTTTGGGGTTTTTGCAATAGTTTATTAGAATTGGAAACAAGAAACTCTGCAGGTCTGATGCAAACAGACACATTTGATGCTTAGGGCTAGCACTCCATAGAAAAAATCAATCAATAACTTGCATTGTGTGTGACATGGCACATGTTCTGTTACACTCTTTGGGACACGCACATATTTGCATATACATATGCCACGCTGTCATTAAAAATATACTGTATAGCCTGTGCTCTCTCCCTCACTCACAGCAGCCTCCCATGACCCAATTCTATTATTGAGTTACGCAGTTTTACTGACTCAACCCAACGCGGTTGGAATCTGTGCTTTCAGAATGCCTGTCGTTAAGACGTACATGTGCCATATTGAGGAATGTCTTCATTTAATGATCTACCCTGGAAACCTTCTAAGCCTCTGCGGGGAACCTGGAGTTGAGCGTGTTTTCAGATGAGAAGGAGCGCTGTAGCCCTTGTCTGTTGCCCCAGTGATCAAAGGGCCCCCCTGCATCTGCTGGCTTAACATAGTGGCTCTTGCAGGGGCTATGGAATTACACGCTGTATTGTAATCATTTTAAAGGGGAGCTGGTCTGCCACAACAGAGTTCATGAACTCTGTTTGCTTCTATCACTGATCTCATGTCAGATTATCCACTGGGAGCTTTCTCACAGGAGACTTATGGTTGATGAAGCTGATTTATGGGGCTTAACCATCGCTCTGATTAATTGCCAGCCAGCCATTAAGATTGACTGATTTGACATGTTTTTGTGAATCGGTCTTTAAAGTAACAGAGGGGTAATCAACAAAGGGTGATTCCCAGTTTTGTCTCTCAGTCCTGGCTCTCATTTGATTTGTCCTCCCTCTCTGTCTCGCTCTCTCTTGCAGATGCAGATCCTGGATAAATTTCCAATTGAGGGAGGACAGAAGGACCCCAAAAAGAGGATCATCCCTTTCCTTCCAGGTGAGCATAAAAGTACACGAGTGCACCGGCTGGTCGAGCGAGTACCTATGGACGCAAATGACTGTGGGTTCGGGGAAGGAAAGTCAGGCCAGAGGGGTTCCTCCCTCACCGCTGCGCTAGCGACTCCTGCTGGTCGGCCACAGTGCCTGCAGATGAAGATGGAACAGAGGTAGATAACGTATGCTTCCGCTCAAAATACTCTCCCTCTGTGAAGTCCGACGAAGCACAGGGAAGAAAAGTGGCCTTTGGTGCATGCGCTTCGGAAGAGGGGGTAGGGTTGAGCAGTGACGGGGGGCTTGCCAACAGCAAAGTTGGAAACGATTGAATGAATTCGGGAGAGAATTCACAACAACCAAATTGGAAGAAGAAGAAACATGTGAAACAATGTAGCAAGGACCACCATCCGTTATACTGCTGTGTCTCCCCCCGTCCTACATTGATCCAAAAAAACTTCAATCCCACTCAGAACCAATCACGCTTCATTTGCCATGTGTAGCACACACAAAGATGCACAAGACACACATCTCAGCTGCTGTGCAAGAGGCAGGACACATGATTGGACAGAAGACTAACCCGAACACGCACACCAACTCAATATCCAACCAACTTTGTGTCCAATATTGAACCAGCTTTGAGGTATGTTACATCGTAGCTGTAGAAATGCAGAGAGAGGCCAGTGCAAATGTAAGATCTTTCAATAATGCAAAGCAACAGAATGACCCCTCCTACGTTTCCATGCACAACAGATACTTGTTTGTACTCCTACATACTTGAGTGGCATTGCCAGCTACATTTTTGAGTTTTGCTGACTGCTACTGTGCCCCACCCAAGCTAAATCAGTCTTTGGTCTGGTGTGGCAGTTGGAGGCTGGCAGAGAGGGATCCCTTTGCTTTGATAAACTCAGTGAGGCCCGGAGAGCATCGCAGAACCATGAAGATCTCCTTTGTTCCAACATCTCCTTTGTACAGCTTCAGTCTGTGTCTCGTCTGCAGTACTGTACTTTTCAATCTCTTACCAACACACCAGCCTTGGAGAAGTACCCTGTGAGCTGACACGCTGATGGGCAAACATTAACCATACCACAAAGAAGGAATGCCATTGTACACTTTATGAATTATGTTACTTGGCGACACTTGCGAGCATTCTCTATCGTCTTAGGTTTAGGACACAGCTCTCTGTGTGGCCTTTGAATCCCCATCGGAGACGTAAACATGGCGTGTCCCAGGAGCCAAAATTTGCTTCGTCCATAATAAATAGCCCTGCGTTGTTAAATAAATGTAGACAGACTGATATATAAACTTGGCAGATTGTCTCGCCACACATATATATTAATTTAAATCAGCTAGATGAAAACAATATATTTAAAAGTGCTTTATTTTTTCTCCAGGCAAAGTCTTATTTCGCCGAAGTCACATCAGAGACGTGGCCGTCAAAAGGTTGAGACACCTGGACGACTACTGCAGAGTAAGACCCATGCCCACACTGTAACCCTGTGCCTTGATAGCCTCCCTGTCCCGTGGCTCCACAGTCTCCACTGTCAGTACTTCAGATAACACAGCACACATTGAATGGCGGCAGCATATGCATTTGCTAATCGGCTCCCTTGAAGTATTTTGTTGGAGTTATTTATTATTTAATTGGCCTCTAATGAGGGAGTTTTTCCTTGCTGCTGTTGCCCACTGGGGTTAAACGGCCCATACATCTGTGAGAGTGCTCTGTGACAATTTGTGAAAAGCGCAACACAAATAAAACTTGAATGATTGATTTTATTGATTGACACAACAAATAACAGTTTCCCAAAACATACACAACCAAAACACGAACCCTGCAGCTGCTGCGCAAGAGCCCGTGCAGGGCGTATGATTTGCAGACTAACGTGAACACTCCCAATAAATATCAATTTTGTGTCCAATATTGAACCAGCTTTAAGGTGCATTTCATTGCAGCTGTACAAATGTAGAGAGTCATGCAGTATCCCAGTGCAAATGTAAAATGCGATGCAACACAATGAGCTTCATATGTCTTTGTTTTCATCATACTTTCTAAGCATATGTGCTACAGTAGTAGAATGACTGGCCCCAAGAGTCTACAGACCCCCTAGCCGTACCCGGATAGCAGCAGCCCTATGTGCACCACTCATTTCCTCCCACAAATGTAAGTAGGCTGATCACATAGGGGGAGGGGGGGGGGCAGCAAATGCAGCATCCGCAAACCGGATTGTTGGCGGGAATGCAGCTGGCTAGCAGACTGTGACGTATTCATGAGGTCAGACACAGGAACCTTGGATGGGGGGCTGGTGGCCACGTGTGCCAACACTAGCATGTGGAGCTTTTACCAGGAGAAGCTGGTCAAATGACGGCCCAGTAACCATCCAATGAGGTCCAGTAACCCGGGAGAAAAGTGTTTGGAGAAGAGATGGAGGGAAACGTACGTTTCTTTCCTTTTTACCCATAATGATCAATATCGACATTCAGTTCCTCATGGTTTCAGGTACTTGTACTTTTGAGTATTTTCACTTTGATACTTTTGCTCAATTACGTCTCAAGGGAAATCTCCTACGTATTACTTTACTACATTTATATGATCCCCACAGTCACTAGTTACTAGGGGTGGCAGTCGCTCAGGAGGTCAGGGGTCTTGTCTGGCAGTCTGAAGATCATCGGTTCAATCCCCGGCTCCCTCTGGTGTTGTACGTCGGTACAGTTTTGCTATACTTGAACTTACTCGAGTATTTCCATTTTAGGAAACTTTATATTTTTACTTCACTACGTTATAAAGGATATATCCTACTTTCTACCCACTACATTCATCTGAACTGTGCTGTTACTCGTTACATTGAAGAGTAAGTTTTTGTTTAAAAAACATGTGATAAGTTGAGGGAAACTATGCACTTGAAATACAAGAACATCATATAGAATGGGTACTCTTGTTTTTGATACTTAAATAGATTAATTCACAAATACTGTATACTTTTACGAAGTTGATTATTAAATGGAGGAAGGACCCTTACTATCGGGGTTTTCCAACCTTTACTCCAGTGAAGGATTTGTATACTTCCACCGCTGACTGTATGTCCCATTTGTTGTCAGTGAGCAAGGATGTGTTTGGGAAATGAATCCACTTTTAGTCACTCTTCCTCTTCCTCCCTCCACACCCACAGGCCCTGATGAAACTTCCCTCCCAAATTTCCCAAAGCGAGGAGGTGCTGAGGTTTTTGGAGACCAAGGCAGAGGACCTCAACCCTCCCAGAGAGTGAGTATCAGTGAGCACTCTTCCTGTTAGCGCCGGGTAGCCATTGAGCCAATCATGTACACGCGTCCCAACGACCCAAATTGTTCAAAGGTTCAACACTGGTGTCTAGTGGAGTGTGAGAGCATTATTTGAATAGCAGCGTGTATGTCTGTCTGTGTTGTCTATAAACAGAAGTGTGTATGTACTGTATATCTCATATCTATTTCAGCCCAACCACTGTGGAGGTAGCTGCCCATTTCCCATGTTGATCCGTCCATCTACATTAACCATGCTTTGATCCATCTGTCGTTCTGTGTCTTGGAAAGGATAGATAGCCAGACTAGCGCTGTCGCCTTTTAGTAATGAGTGGGGGAGGGCGGTGACACCTGATCTGAACCCTGGGCTTTCGGGCTCTGTAGCATCATGTATCTGGAGGCCAAGTTCAGCTTTCAGAACAGACGAGCCCTTCAGAGCATTCATCTGTCATCCTCAGACTGGGTGGGGTGGGGGTTAACCGAGGAGGTTTGACACAGACAGATGCAGACCTTTTGTCGGTTGTTTTTATTTTTGTGATCTGATGACAATTTCTAGCGTGCTTGGTAAAGGAAGTGGCATCTTTGCTGTTTATTGTGTCTGAAATAGTGTGAATTTAGCAAAGCCTCAAACTAGGGATTTTAATGTTTAACCTACTAACTAGCCGTTTACCTCCAATAAGACTTTTGAGTGCTTAATCATATCAGTTAAACAGTTAATTTTGAATAAATAGCATTTATCGAGTCACCCTGACGCCACAAAACTAATTTAGGCGCACAAAGTCCCACTTTCAACGGTTCATAAGAGACATTACGCCCATCAGTTAATGGTTAATAACATATTAATGATCATCGATGATGAGTTAGAAGAATTAGCCAAAATTGACATCAAAAGACATGCATGTTAGGTTAATACTCCTGTCACTGCCCATGACCAAGGCATTGGCTTCAGAACTGGAGTTGGTCCCTGGGCGCCGCTCAGTGGCTGCCCACTGCTCCTAAGTAGTTAGGATGGGTCAAATGCAGAGGAATAATTTCCCCAAGGGGATTAATAAAGTGTAACTTAACTTAACTTAACTTATAACCAAATAACCAAATGTTTTGTTGCAGCGCTATCTCAGAACATCATAAGAAAGGAATGTGGTGGAGTATTATCTTTGGTGGTCTGTCCATCAACACGTACCCCAGCCTCAAGCCCCCGATTGCATACACATACAAGATAATCTCACTTCAAAGTGTGACCCCCCCAGCAGTCCCAGAGATGACCCTACACATGTTAAACTAAGATGGAGAGGTCTAAAGACCACCAGGCCCACCATCCAGTGTGCTGAAGAGAGGGAATCTGTCTGGTATTCATTAAGTGTCACAGATTAGGAGCAACTGATCTAGAATCAGCTTTACTGCTCATCAGGGGTTGTAAGTATGTTAGCATGCATGGATCAAATACAGAGGACTAATTTGACCACAGGGATCAACAAAGTGTAACTTCACTTCCCATCATATGGAAATTGCGCTTTTAGTTCTGGTACTTTAGCACACCCAATAACAAATACTTTTACTTTAATAGAATTTTGAATAGAGGATTTACTTTGATTAGATTATTATTCCATTAAATTATTTCTGCTTTTACTAACATAAAACACCACCACTGAGAAGAGGGAGGGGCGACAGTAGTCTGATGTTAGAGGGCAATCCTCTGACCGGAAGGCTCCCTCCCTACATGCTTCCCGAACCAGCACAGAAACTCCTGGTGGGGAATTGTACTGGGAAGCTCCAAGATGTGAGTGTGGGTGTGTAGCCATCCCTTCCTCTGCAACTACAACAAAGGGACGCTGCTGCAAACGGAGAACGTGTTCTAGTCACCCTGCGTGGTTAGATAAAGTTGGACTAAATACAATGAACCGAGGGTATGGTCAGTGGTTGGCGGTTATTGGTTAATACGGTTACCGGAACCTGTAAGGTTAAGCATTCCCCCTCTGATGGTTCCATCCAGTCTCTTTCACTGTGACTGAAGTCCTTTTTGGTCATTTTCATGTTAATCAAGCAAAATAAAGTCCAAATGTACGAATGGTTGGATACTTCATTCAAATAGCATTCTTCCTCTGAGGACACATGAAATATGATTCGGACCCAGTTAAGCTAAAGCTATTCCTTTACTGCCATCTATAGGTTAAGAGACATAACTGCGCAGATTCCTACAAGCGCAGGACACAACAAGGCAGACATTATATTCCCCCATCGCAAGAGGGAGACATATATTTTTGAATTATTGGCAAGAGAGTATTTACAAGGAAGAGATCATTAATACTTCAAGAAAACGAAAATTTTTGGGCCGATACACATTTTAGAGGACGCAATGAGGTCATGCCCTGATTTGATGGAGGGTAGGATTACTGAGTTCATAATGGATAGGAGAAAACTATGAAATTAGAGCTGGAGCTTATAGCATTCTGATCTTCTTTGTCATTTTCTCAAAGAAATAATTCTTGCTTCATTGTTTTTCCATATGAGAGAAGGTGAATGTTATAGTTTGTTATATGCCTGAAGGAACGGGAAGAAGGTCAACGTTCAGTTCAGCGTCTTTGCGTGAGTTAGAGGAAGATCCAGTCACCAGTAGGGATCTGTCTGTTGCATCGGCCATGACCACATGCACACACACACGAACACGCGCGTGCACACACACACACACACACACACACACACACAATGGTGAATCAGTCACATAGAGTGCTTAAAAAAATTGATTAGAAGCATTTAGGAATTCTCAAAAAGGTTGGACATAACCGAAATTAGTGTTCTACATGTTCGACAGAACGAAGAATTTGCCAAGAGCATGTGATCTCCGTGCTGTGATAAAAGCTAGACTTGCTGAAACAATTGTAATCGTGAATCTTACAGCAGAATTTGAGCAGCTGGACATTCCCCATCTTAGCAGTGATTTGTGACCCAGATAAATGTACTTCCCCTAGACCTCATTGTGCAATAATTACCAAGCTTTGTTTTAAATACTTTTGACATTCAGAGCTGCGTGTATGAATACTCTGTGTGTGTGTGTGTGTATGTCTGTGTGTGTGTGTGTGTTAAGAGAGAGAGTGTGTGTGAAAGAGAGAGAGAGAGTGTGTGAGAGAGTGTGTGTGTGTGTGTGTGTGAGACAGAGTGTGTGTGTGTGAGAGAGAGAGAGAGTGTGTGGGGACATGAATTTGTGGCTTCGAACTGCACAACCTTTTTTCGAAAGACAGGCGCACACACATGCAGAAACACACACAAACATGTACTACACTGTGTCTGCACGCAGGCCAGTTCTCTGTTGATCACAATGACCTGTCCAACAAACGCTACCC
>OMOX01154172.1:0-10576 GCA_900312595.1 Guentherus altivela | reverse complement strand
ATTCAAACTGTCGGGTTATGAAGGCCTCAGAGCTGACGGGGAGGCGGGGTAATAACGGGGAGGCGGCGGCATTGAGTCGTAAAGCACGCCACTGGGAAAGCCCCATCATTACAGCATATGAATCATCTCTATTGGCCCTTCCCACCCACAGCCAGTCCCTTAGCTCCCTGTCGCAGTCTGATGACAGGTGAGGGGCTCTATCGTGAAGTGGATGACCGCTTTGGGACCCCTCCACCCCTGCCAAAACACACCTCTGGTTGACAGAGACAGTGGCTGTATTTCACCACTCATTGTAATACTCTCCATTGTAAACTGGAGTTACAGAAGCACTTTATCAGAACTGCATTTGTTTTCACAGCTACAGTTGACTGCAGTGGGGTACCGTATCATATCGCCTCATAGGGAAGAAAATACAACAACAACAACGAAGAACAATTAAGCTAGAAACACAGTTTTCGACTGAGGGTTTGGAACCCGGGGCAAATTGAGCCCCGATTCCCCTGTGATGCCTCCTAATCCAGTTTGTTTATTTATGGGAGCTGCGGAGAGCTAATGAAAGGACAAAGACGTGTTTACATTCGAGAAATGACTGCTTCACTGGGTGTGCAGCTGGACTTCGAATCACTTCCATCAACCTCTGGCCTGTTATCCTCCCCCTCTCACAATTGTTTTGTTTTTCTTTCCCTATCACATTCCTCCATCTCCACACCATTATTATGGCTACGTCCTCTGATCGGGAGCTTTATACATGCCAGGCAAAATCCATTATAAATAGAAGTTGTAGCCAGAAAGATTGAAATGGGTTAAACAAGCAGCGGGCCCCTGATGGCCATAGCATGGTAGCAAAACACTTAACACACACACACACACACACAGCTCTCCATTTGCTATTTATATCTTCGTATGACAGTAGCTGTGACATGGGTCTCCGTACAGACGTGCAACTATGCTTCTTACTTGCAGTGTGCATCTAAATCTTTTATCCATGACCAAGTGCTATGTCTTGGGCCAGTCTGCATCTCATAGAGAAGGCATCGGCACTCTGGTGCCGGTGTGACAGGCAGCCCGCAGCAGGAGGAGGTGCGAGGGCTGAAGAGCCACACAGATGGCAGGATGTGTGTGTTTGTGCATACAGCAGAGTAAACTTTCTACTTCATCACGACCACAGGTCAGTGGGGTCAGCAGACAGCTTACCCACCACACCCTGCTGTGTAGACAGAGAGCAAATGAGTCACTCTTTTATCACTAAGATATGCCGGGGGGGAAGATCAGAGACTAGCATCAGAGATCATAGTAGCATTGGGGGAATAGGGGAACAGAGGTATCTCTACCGCATTCACATCACCAGATAAAGAACTGGAGTCTGACAGCCTTTTCATTTGTGTCACTTGTGTATATTGTTTCAGTGAGTCCTAATGAGATTTGGTGGACCACAGCCTTTTGTTTTCCAATGCATTTTCATGAAAAAAAAAATCATATTCAATGTGACAATTTGACAACCTCTTGTTTTTGTAGCATCAGTACTGCAAATTTGGTACTGCCAAAAAATAAAATAAAGTGCTGGAAACAGAGACCCAACCAAGGAGAAATTCAGTTGTATTGATCTCTGCAACTATAAAAGCGCATGTACTAATACGATCATGTTTTCGTCAGCTGAGAAATATTACAAAAATTAGGTCCTTTTTTATCTTTTGCAGACCTTGAAAAGGTGGCCCATGCTTTCATATGATCATGGTTAGATTACTGTAACTCCCTTTACTCGGGGCTCAGTAAGAAAGCCATCTCCCGCCTCCAACTAGATCAAAAATGCTGCTGCTAGGCTTTTAACTAATTCCAAGAGACAAGACCACATCACACCCATTCTTGCCTCTCTTCGCCGGTTGCCCGTAGGTTTTCAAATTTATGTTAAGATTTTACTGATAGCGTCTAAAACTCTAAAGGGTCATGCTTCTAGTTACATTGTAGATCTGTTAGTCCCATACGAGCCTGAGTGCAGCCCTAGACCCTCAGGCAGGGCCCTCCTGGCTTTTGCTGTCAGGGCCCCTCAGCTGTGGAACTCCCTGCCAGAGATTCATAGTCGAGCAAAATCTGTGGCGTCTTTTCAGTCTCTTCTCAAAACTTACGAAAGGCCTTTTCATGGTGTTCATTTCATTCCTTCTTTCAGATATCTCTCTTTCCCTCCCGGTTTTTTTAGTTCTCTAACATTTTGGTCTTTCAGTCCTCTCTTTTTATCTCTATAATGATGTTGTATGACATTTTTAAATTGTTTTATCCTCCCTGTGAAAAGCACTTTGTAACCATGTTTTAAAAAGTGCTATCCAGATAAAGTTTATTATTAGTATTACTTCTCTCTTCAAATTCCATGCGGACTATGCTCCCTACTGCATACATGAATATCTCCAGGAACATATTGACAGTGTTGGAAAGGAAGTAATATATCCAGAAGCTCAATCACATTATGGAAGCAATAAAAAAAGCACTGATTTTCATTGTTTGATGTTTAACCTGAACAGTGAGGAAGACAGGGAGCTGACTATACCATTACCAATCAGACACACTGAAACTGTAGCCACATCCGAATTTATCACTGAAAAATTAATTGAAATGAATTTTCCCTGGGCGGGACAGTATAATTGGCACCAGCTTCGTGGTCTGTAGTAAGCATATACATATGAATGCATGTATCAATCCTTAAATCAGCAGGCACATCTATCTTTGAGCACTATCCAATTCGGTTTGACATATAGTATGAGACAGGTTTGAGCAGTCCCCGCTGTGTGTTTATGAGCGTCTATTTCCTTTAGGGTTTCAATAAGATGTTGGATAAACATTCATGATATCCTTTTCATGAGCATCAGTTTAGTGCTACTAATTCTAATTAGCTGGTTTACAAGAGGATCACATTAAGTGGGCAGAGCGGCGATTGCTCCCTTCTGCACAGGCAACGAGACCATATGTGGTCTTTTGGGCTCTGTGACTTTTCTGAGAATAATAAATCGACCCCTCATGTTTGACTCGTCACGGTCATTCAGTCTCAAGGCTGAGAAGATCTCCATTCCTGCCAGCATTACCAAGAATGAACACACATCTGAAAGGCATTTCAAAAGTGTTTGGTTGATGTACATTGGACAGTGCCATTAAAACATCCTGGGTTATGGGGTGTAATACAAATCAGCAGCTAGCCAGCTGACAGGAGACATTTACTGGTCTCCCAGAGGCGTTGTCAGAGGAGGAAAAAACACGATTTAGAAGTTTTATGACCAACAAAAAAAAGAGATTAATTACAAATGTGGTCTGTGATAATATCAAATTTGTAAAAAGCATGATACAAATTTGATTGAAAAATGGATTGATTAAAAGGTAATGAATCACAATTGCGCTGTTCCATATATGGGCCAGGCCAGACAGAGGTGCTGTCCTCTAGGGTCAGCTGTAAGATGAGGAAGGATAGCCCCTCTACCGCTCCCCACATACCCAATCAGAGACAAAAGGACCCGGTCCACATCAATCATGCCTACGATAAAGACCTACTTGGTTTTATCTGATAGCTAATCCCTCTCTTTCGTATGGTGTACAACCCTGTATCTGCATCAAATCTGTATTCGGTCTTTACTGGTCGGTAGGAATGAGATCCAAACAAGACTGGCTTTCACTCCGAGGAAAAGAAACAGCTATAGCTTGAACGTCAAACATCCAAAGTTCGCAAAATAATTTCATGGGCTTGGATAGAGTGCGTAATTAAAGTAACTAGGCTTTTAGAACTGAAACTCCCTGGGTTTGACACCCGGGCCAGGAATGGTAGAGTTCCATACAACTGCTTGGGTCCCGGAAGGGGTCCCAGATGACATATTACTGTTGCTACGCAGGACATACACGGATCGCTGAAGACAGGGGGACAACGGGTGGTGTTGGCTCATCAAATTTCCCCAAGTAATATTAAGGTAAATTGTTATTGGTAAAAAGGACTTTTATTGTATTTTGGGGCCTACTTTCCTATGGGTGACACATTTGTTTAAGCAATTTGTTCGTTTAAGATACGTATTCATCCCACTATTTGCATAGAGTTTGTAAATCTTGCAACAAAATAAACAAATTACGATAATCGAAAATTCTGCAACGTTCACATTTTCAAGTCTCAGCATCAAAGGAAAAAAAAAAGTACAGTTTTTGATTTCTAATTCAAGGTCTCAGAGCAACCAATTTAACCAATTCTACCAGGAAGCCATAAAGCTACTAAACCAGGCCAATTTACTATTTGCACTTATTTCTTACTTTGCACTAAATTGTCTGTCTCTTATCTTACCTTTATTGTGTTTGTGAGAGCTCACAGGTCAAGAATTTCAATGTTCAGCTCTAACTGTTCACTGACAAATAAACCTCAAATGGAATAAATTCAAAGCCTTCCGTTTTAGACACAGTGTAGAAAGAGTAAAGTTAAGTAAGCAATGAACAACCTTCCAGAACCATGAATAATGGAGCGCATAAGTAGGAATGAAACATCTTATCATTGTTTTTGACTGTGCTGGAGGTAAGGACACAGCGAGTCAAAGGTTCGACATGCATTTAGAACTTGCCAAATGCAAGTTTGTCTTCTTATTCTTATCTTACTCCAAATCACAAACATGACGATTTTGTCTCTGTTGGCTGGACATACTTTTCAAGTGCAAAGAATGAGCCTACTTACTCTATGAACTCTCTGGCCAGGATGGTGAATAAGGTGTATAGAGGGATGAATGGGATTTGAGGAGAAATATAAAACAACATCTAACAGAGATGCATCGATATTGTTGATGGGAATGGGCTTGATAGAGTGAATCAGCACCGAACCAGGCTCCGAGGCTTGTCAAATACAGACAAAAAGCAGTGTTCTCCAGAGAATAAATAGATCTCTTGGTCCGGCTGTCATGTTTATCCACTGGACAGAATGTTCAAGTTGCTCTTTAGACGACTCCGTACACCACGAATCACAGAACAGCTCTTCAGAGGATGGCCATGAGCACAGTCCTCAGAAGTGGATTTTGGGGGAAACCTAAGGTAAATATGTGCAGATGTCTGCTCATGTGTTTTCATTCATCCTGTCCCACTCTTGTATCCTGCACAACAGTATAGATTCCCATGGTAGGGCTTTTTTCATGCTTCAAAAGTGCAATCACCATCTGGTATGTACCCAAACATGTACCCTCCAAATGAACTTTCCAAAGAGCTTGTCAACAAAAATAAATTCATTGGACTAGTGCTGTTTGCCATCACATATGTTTGAATATGTGGATTTAAAGTCTGGACTTAATTATTTATTAGGCATGCAGGCATTATTTCTCTCCACCTTACTCTTCTTGAATATGGTTTGATTGACATGTTTTTTTCCCCACAATACTTTGAAAAGTTATGTGTAGAATACATATATATGGTTCCCCCCAAATTTTTATTTATTTATTTTTAATTAAATAGGGCCCTTGGAGTGAAATACAAAGCCTCTCATTACAGAGGCTAAATCCAAGGTTAAATCTACTTAAATCAGTTAATAAATATAAAATGACGTTACATAGTCTGCAGGGACTTGCAGCCTTCACTCTCAACTGAATCAGTAATAGCAGGAATATTACAGAGTTGATAAAAACCTCCAAATAAGACAAGAGACGAGTATTCCCCTGAATGCTACTTTCTAACTTTTCAATTTTCCATCCGGAATACTTGCCTACTTGGAGGGCAACAAACACAGGTGCTGGAAAAATGATTGAATTGTTTGATAATGCAGGATGATTTCCAACAGCTTTAACTAAGGTACAGATGCATTTGTTGCTGTGTTCAATTCAAATTCAAATTTATTGTCAGTGCTTTAAAAAAAAAAATCATATTTATGTTGAATATAAGGGAGGAGCAGAGACAATACATGCTGGGTGTAGTATGCGAGGTATAAGTTTCACACAAATGGACTATAATGATTAAGATCTATTTTATACTTTTGAAATTGCATTAACTTTTCAGAAACTTTTGAAGGCTGGCAAATATGACATCACTAAGTGGCTGTTCAGTGGAGGAAATGTGGAGGAAAATGGTAAATTATTAGATAGCAGAGTAAAATGGAGAGCCAAAAAAAGGGTCTTTCTGATAACGCCTTCAGCAAACCACAAAAGTGCTTAACAGGGACACTGTCTCAGCCAAACATTCTAACACACTGAACATAACAGGCAAACTCATACTTGCACCCGTACACCCAGACAAGGTAATTACTGATTTGTGTGTAGCTGCAGATCTCAGAGGTTCAGCACAATACCTCACTTGAACTATGCAGTTTGTGATCCCTCTACCCTAAACATGTTAAATTCAATAAAACCTTGATATTATTTCAACAGGAGGAAAGGCTTGAATGACTCTGTTTTCCTTCCATGGAGCCCCCCCCAATATCAGATTTCTCAATTCCTGGCTTTTTCTAATATTCCCCATCCCCTCCAGGAACTGTGTATATTTCGCTGGTGTTCAGCAGGGTTCATTCTCCTCTAACTTTTACCACATGTTGGGCCTTGCTAAGCTCGAGATTAGCTCTGAAAAACACTGCTCTGCTTATCTCCCCATTCAATTTCCCCTGATTATTACAAAATAAAAGATCCATTTAAGAAGTGATGCCGACATGATGTACTCAAGATTTGTACCAATACACTCTCAGAACTATAAGCGAGGCAAAATCTAATTGAATTTAGATGGGATTGATAGAGAATGGTTTAAAGAGGTGACTGACATGTAGATGACAGATAGCTGCTATATAACACAAAATAACACTTGACAGACTTTTTTCTAAACTTCTGATGCAAATGAATGCATGGAATATCTGCTTATCCTCACAACTGACAAAAAATTAAAGATCTAAACGCTGCTTAGGAGCCCTTTGATGAATAAGTTGCTTGTTTGGTCTATAAGCTTTGTCATTGTAGCAGACATGCTTCATTGTTGTACAAATGCGGCTCTACATTTTACTTTTATTGTTTGCCTGAAAAGACCCCGGCACTGAGAAGAACTTAATTTTTTTCCACAAACACATAAAAATGCTCTTATCTTCTTTTAAACATTATCCCCATCTTTAAACTTTTTCCCTGTGTTTCCTCTCCTCTATCTTCTCATGGTGTGCAATGTGTTACCAAACCCATTCAAAAGATAAATAACAGTAAGGCAAGGAAGTATGGAAGGGACGAGTCCCTCCGTGTGTCCAAAAACTCCCAAGTGCGTTCTCATCTAAGGCTCAGTACAAAGCCAACAATTAGATCCCAGTAAATTCCTGCAGTAAAATAAGTGTCGACATTAAGCCTGTCCCATGGTGTTGACACCCCGACTCAGATGAGGTCACTAATGAGCCTTCTTAGCAAATGTTAGAATGTCTCATGATTTCTATTCTAGTGCATATAAAGGGATTTCTTTGGGGGAAAGAGTATGCTTGCGGCATGCATACTGTGCAGTGTGTGTGTTGTTTTCCACATGATATGTAAACAGCGACAAATAATTCATCATTAGTTATTAAAAGTCACACCTTATAATACCGCTGCACTGCAGTATTGGGTATCAAAATACAAATCCACTTTTGGATAGTAATCATGAAATCCACCCTGAGGAAAGTATACATCTGGGTATTAACAATATGCTGAAGTATATATACTTAACCACCATGAGGGTTCAGTCCACTAAAACTCAACAATAAAAAATTCCCTTTTGGCATTTTTATACATTGGGCCGCTCTCTGCCTCTTCCTGTTGTTGGCCGCTGTACGGAACGGCTACCTGCAGTGAGCAGTGGCTCAGCCTGGTGTCCAGCGCGCTTCGGTTAATTGGCAGAGCAGTGCCATGTGAAGCGGTGTGCCATGAAGACGACACACAGAGAAATACACGCACCCTCAGCAGATGGTGCATCTGGAGAAGCAGCGGCATGCCGGCAAAGATGGAGGGATGGGAAGGATGAGGACTAACTGCTAAGAGAGTGCGAATCTGATGTGCGTGAGTGTATTTGTACTGCCATAAATTTGAGTACAGACTCTTGACAGCCCGTCTTTCTTGTGAGGATATTTTGGGTTTTGGGGACATTTTCAGTGGACCTCCCACCTGAAATAGTTAGAATATAGGTTCATGCTTAAAGTTAGATTCAGGTAGTTTGGTAAGGTTAGAGTACGGGGGGGAAAAAGCACGTTTTCTGAGGGTTAGCATAGCTGTCCGGTAATGAATACAGTCAATGGAGGATTCTCACAGGTGAGCGGCTGTGTGTGTATGTTGGGAGAGGGGGATATCATAGCAGCGAGATCTAACACTGACTGACAGTATATTGATTAATCATCACACGGCAATGATTTTTATGACCATATCAATAAAAAATGAATATAATTAAACAAGTAAGGGAGGATCAAATAAAATCTGCTGGAACCACTGACATACTTCAGAGCACAGTCAGAGCCATAAGAATACCCCCCAGCAGAGAATGCAGATAGTGTGCAGCACTTGGACAGGAGATGAACCTCCGCCAATGTTGACCTACTCTGAAAAATGTCTGCATCATCACCTGAACGTGGATCCTAATCAAATACTTTTTGAGGCCTTTCTGCATAATTTCACAAGATGTCATTGAAAACATTTGGCTCTGCCTCCAAATGTTCCCACTGAGAAGTTCCAGGATCCACAACTGGATCTGGACCTTCACCAAAATATAACATTGTTCTTTTTGGGTAGATTACCTCGTATCCTGCAAAGTGGGTTTAAAATTAAACCATATGTGTTTGAGATATCCTGTGGGCAAACAGACTGACAAGAAGGAAAAGGGACAAATGGACAGGCTGTGAAAACACACGAAAAAACACGTGAAAAAAAACCCTCCTTCCCAATTTCTTTGGAGAAGGTGAAAATGATACCCCCCACCCTACAGCGCCACCAATGCGACCGCTTATTTCCCCCAGCATGGGTCGAGAGAACCTAACCGGCAGAGTTGAATCATCATGACGGGGTTAATGATTGTTTCTCTCCTCTGAACTGGGGCTCAGGTACGTTTGGGCCTGAGGGGCGCCAGGTGACACTTAGACTTCTTGTCATATCCCCACCGTCACACTCTATTTCCTCTCCCCCATTTGCTATCATGATGCTTTACAGTACTTCCACAACACCAGTACCAGCACCACAACATCTCACCTCCTCACCTATGACTCTCACGAGACGACACCTCATGAGCGTAGGTTCAAAGTTTTGCTTCCGCTGATATAAATCCCTATACCTAAGTTACTTCAAGTTCAGGCTTATTCGTCAATTAAGAGCAAAACACGTCAGCTGAACATTGAAATGCTTGTTCTGTGAGCTCCTCTCAACAAACAAAAGTCGAATAACAATAACAGTGCAGTAACAAATAAGTGAAACTGCAACAAAAATAGTGCAAATAGTAAATTCAGTGCAAATAGTCAATAGCCTGATATGATGTAACCAGTGAAGGACATTTAGGGGAAAGCAATGCAAGAAAACTCAGTTTGTTCTACTCTTGTGTAGGCACAGTGCAGACTTAGCATTTTGTGCCGGTGGTGGGGTGGCTCAGCAGCAGGGTGCGTTTGGATATAAAAAAACCTTTATATATATTTTTTGGCTCGACCTTCGAGTTCCAATCCTTCAATCAATAACCACTTCAATGTAAGTTCTTAATTGTTACAAACAACTTACTCTAAAATTGGTTATTAAATTCATAATAATGCATCATTAAAGACAGACCGTACTAACCTTCTCAATCATGTTTATACTTATACACATATCCATGACGGAACTTATGTCCGAGCCATGACAGTAGAGTAGTTACGGCAATACTGCATCTGTTCTCTTTTCATTGTTTACGGAGGACAGAATTATTTCCACATAGACTTCCTACGTTGTTGAATAAAGGGATTGGGCTATTGTTTACACTTTCACCTTATTAACTGATTCTTTGATATAACAACCAAGAGCACCTCTTACTAATACAAGTAAACAATCATGGTGAATACAGCTAATTTCAAAAAATGTTTCACACAGTACATGATTGACAAATTGACTAAAAGCATGTTGACCTCATTGGTCTGTTTGGTATTCTCCCCAAATAATTGAGCAATGTCTTGGAGAGAGTTCCACTTCAGTGTGCTCCTTGCACGTTGTGGGTTTGCATATGCTTAATTCATGGTGTGTGGACTTTCGCATAAATAATCAAACAATATAGGCTAAGCTCTGTGCCTGCGGCAGCTACTTTCTGGTGCACTGCATGTTTAAACAAAGGGATGTTCCCATTTTGGAGTGTATTATGACATTGAATGACGAACATAGAACATATAGCCTTACCAGGTAGCAAATTATAGCCAACAAATTTGCAAAGTATGTATTTAAAGATGCAATTTCTTTCAGATGGATTGAGCTTTTGTTAATGTAATACAGATGTAAGCCACATATATGACTGTATATTTAGTATTAATAATAATAATTGGGACTTTATTAATCCCCGACGGGAAATTATCCTCTGCATTTGACCCATCCTAGTTACTTAGGAGCAGAGGGCAGCCACTGAGTGGCGCCCGGGGAGCAGTTAGGGATGTAGGTTTTTT
>OMOX01153803.1:2142-12282 GCA_900312595.1 Guentherus altivela | reverse complement strand
CCGGATAACTGGGATTTTAGTTCTTCCACCTTTCTCTTTCTCAGCTGGCTTTTCGGCGGGAAGTCGATGTCGTATTTTCCATGAACAGTCCGAAAATGCCGCTCCACATTTCCCTTCTTTGGTATTGCGATGGTAGACTGGCAGATGAGGCAAACGCACTTCAAAATGACATTGTGAAAAAAAGTCCACCTCCCATTCCGTATGAAAGTGATATGTTTTTGCCTTCTTACTTGGTCCAGCTTTCTCACTCATTTTGATCACCATATGTTTTAGCAAGGGCTTAAAATCTGAGGTAATTCGCTGACTAGCTTGTAAGTTTTGCTGCGCTTAGCGCCGTTGTTTACGCATGAGCGGTGACCTAAAGGTCAAAATTCAGTTGTCATCTGAATGGTTGCCCTGTATGTCAATCAAGTGACATAGGCTGACAAATATTTTTTTTAATGTCACGCTGCGATCGACCAGTACTACCTTAGCGATCGACCAGTAGATCGCGATCGACGTAATGAGCACCCCTGAGCTACACCTTTGACATCATCAATTGAGCCTGATACTGATCATAGACCTTGAAAATATTCTTGAAAATGTGATTAATTATTTCTTCAGTTTGGATTTACAAGCGTCATTGAGAAGAACGAGGAAAAGCCCAAAAGCCTCTTGTGCAGTGAAGCGCTGTCTACGGAGAGTATGAAACCCAACAAACTTAAAAGACACTTTGAGACAACACACAAAGAATACATGGGCAAGCCAAAATCATATTTTGGAAGAGATCGTGATGAGCTGAGCAGGCAGCGGATGCACTTTCGAAAGGTCATGACTACTAGAGAGAAATCTCTGCAAGCATCATTTGAGGTGAGCTATCGCGTAGCTAAGGCTGTGAAGCCGCACAGCCTTGTTGAGACTCTGATCTGTTAACATTGATACGTTAAAAGCAATGTGTGGCGAAGGAGAAGCAGGAAAAACTAGAGAATACCCTTATCTAATAAGACGCGAAGAATTGAGGCCACAGCGAAGAACCAAGAGAGCACTCTTACGGAGTGACTTAAAAACTCCCCTGCCTATGCTCTACAGATGGATGTTAGCGCGGAAGGGAAAAATGCCCATGCTCTGACTTTTGTAACATACATGAGGATGCAATTCGTGAGGATATTTTGTACTGCCTCCAACTTCCCGAGTAAAAGACAGCACAGCGCATGTGCGCTGTCCAGCAAAAGTTCATAGAGGAGAGACAAATTCAATGGGATCGGATAGTGGGGTTTCGCACGGATGGAACTCTGTCCATGGCTGGCCGGCAGGCAGGCCTACGCACACTAATCGTGGATGTGTCTCCTCTGCTATATGGATGCATTGTATGATACACCGCAAGCAACTGGCAGCAAAGGAACTGAGCGCTGCCCTCGCTGATGTATTATAGCGGGTAACTACCATGGTCAACGATATCAAGCCAAATCCACTGCGTGCACGCCTATTTGCAAAGATTTGCAGTGATATGGGCTCCGAGCATGGTCATTTTCTCCTTCACACAGAGGCACGGTGGCTATCAAGGGGGAAACTGCTGCGGAGATTTTTTGAACTGAGAGATTAATTGTTGGCTTATTACATGGATGTAAAAAAACAAGAATTTGCTATTTTTTGTGTGACCAGAACTAGATGTGCCTCCTTACTTATGTAACGGAAATATTTGGAAAACTAAACATGAGCATGCAGGGGCGAAACTAACATGTCATGCAGATGAGTGACCATATTATTGGATTCAGGGGGATATAGTAATAGTCACACTAGTACTCGTCACACAGAGCAAACCTATCAAATATGATACCTATTCCTCACCAACCACAGTCTACATTGGGGCCTGTCACCAAAAATCTAAAACCGTCATTGCTTAGTGTGAGATCTTAAGCCAACAAAGCGTTTTTAGCTATGATTTGAAGATTGCTCAGAAACTCGATTTTATATTCAACTGAAAGCTGGTTAGAGAAAATAGCGGTGCAGCAATACTTATTGAGTCATTCCCCCCAATTTCAATTTGATGGTTGTAGTAAGAGCTGTAAGGGAAGTAGGTGGAGTAGCCTTTATTTAATAGTGGAGTAGCCTTTATTTAATAGTGTATTCCAATGCAAGCAGAAATCATTTGGAGAGTTCACATCTTTTCGATATGTTTTCACCATATTGAAATGTTCCCCTTGAGTTCAACTATTAACTATCTAAAGGTGACCAAAATACTCTGCTAACTTCTTTAATGATCTTGTGGAACTACTGTCCATTATGTCACCTGACTTTTACTGAATTGTTATGACTGGTGACTTTAATATTCATATTGATAAGTCCAACAACAGTGGTGCCTATGAACTCATTGCCTTGTTTCACACTTCTGGACTGTCTCAGCATGTAAAAGGATCCACTCATGGTCGGGGGCATACATTGGATTTTATTATCACTAAGGGTATCAATTTTAGAAATGTTGCAACTGACCTGGCTTTATCTGATCACTTCTGTGTCTTAGTAGTTTACTACTCCTGATATCCACATTAGACAAGAAACTGTGAAGAAAAAGGTATATATATATAAGAATACCAGTTAATTGTTTATGGCGTCTTTTTGTCATCAACCCTCATTTCAATGTCTAGCAGCTGGTAGCAGCTGAAAAAAATAAAACAGTAATCATACATGAGCTACAAAGCTACAGGTTATAGATAGGCATAGCGTGCTTGGTGATCACAATGCATTACGTTAACTTTAGTCCAATCTTCAGGTTCTCATTGCCAATAAGCATAATATACAAGCTGAAAAATAGTGTTGTAATGTTAAATATAGCCTTTAGCTTGCTTACCTGTTGCCAAGAAGAGCAGTGTAACCATCAGACATTCCCCTACTGAGATACAATCCTGGTAGTTTGTATTTTGCTTCTGGATGGTTGGATTGATAAGTTCCTTCAACATGTAGAACTGAACAGGAAAGAGCCTAGCAAAATTCTAAATATCTGGGTTTTCATGTAATTCTAGCTTTTGACAAAGGTTCGGAAAAGCTCCTTGAGCCTGTCACTGTAGTGTCCACCATTCCACCAATTTAGTGCGGTTTATCCTTATCTCTCGCCTCCGCCTCCTCCTCCTTTTTCCACAAGCAAAAAAAAAAAGCTAGGCCGGACAATGCCAGTGCCTGTTGCAACTTTTTATCAGACATATTTTCAATGACTAAAACAAAATCGTTTGTGGCCAGCGAGGGTGGTGTGAAAATGGAAGGCATACGCTGCACTGTTCGTTTGTATTTCCGTGATCCTGGGACTTCCGGTTGTCCTTTTTGAATTATGAATACAGATAACTGCGACCTCCGGGTACGGAGAATTATTTCCTCTGACGCTGGCGCAGAACGTACGTACATGTCGGCCGTCGGCTGTAGTTTTTGCGGTGCTCAAGTGGAACTTGCAGTTGTGTCTTTTAAAAAAAACAAACTTATTTTATATTTTTGTTTTAATACCTTGTTGAAATGCCTTGTTTGAAATGTATTTTTATGCCTTATGTGAAAGCACGTCGAATTGCCTTGGTGTATTAATTGTGCTATACAAATGAACTTGCCTTGCCTTTCAAATTATTTTGGTCAAGAAGCAGCCAACTATATTGTAGTGTCCTGAGCTGCCGAAGAGCCGTTACCCAGCATTCTTTGTGGGTTGGGTTAAACCTTACCCTCATTACTGCGTTGTACTTGTGTAGATTGTTGGTCCTATAGGGTAATGCAGTGTATTAGTAGTTGGTGATTTTCATGTTGGGGTTGTGTGTGAGTTGTGTCGGTTAATGTGTCCCTTTGCTGTTACGTTGATTATCAGTTATTAACGCCCTTCCCATTTTGTGTGTGTGGTGTTTGCGAATTCATTGCACTGGTTCCTAATAAAGTAGACGTTTCCTCAAAAGAAGTAGTTGGGTCATCTTTGTCACACTAACCCCTAACTCCCCACAATATGATGGTATTCCCCACAGGCAGACTCGTGATACATTAAATCAAGGAAGTTGTTTCATAAACTAAAGAACCACTAGGCGTTATACACAACTGCCACTGGTAATAACTTCAAACATGAAGTGAAAGCCCACTTGGTTATTGATTGTCAATAATGACAGGAGCTACTACTCCAAAAAGTAGGACAGAATAAAATACAAACAGAAAAGCAAACGCTTTTGGGTGAGAATCTGTGAATATATTGTTGCGGCAAAAGTATTGGGTTATTGATGCATCGTTTTGGGGCGGCTGTGGCTCGGGATAGAGCAGCCGTCTGGCAGTCTCAAGATCACTGTTTCGGTTCCCGAATCCTGGTAACACATCAAAGTGTCCTTGAGCAAGACACTGAACCCCTAAATGCTCCCTGGGAGCTGAACTGTGGCTGCCCATTGCTCCTAAGGAGTTAAAATGGGTCAAATGTAGAGGACAATTTCACCAAAAGGATCAATAAAGTCACAATTATATTGTAGCATCCCGGGTTGCCGAGGGAGTGTTACCCAGAATGCAAGTGTCCCTGTAATGTAATCGTTACCCTTATCCCTGTGTTGTACAAGATGTCGAATGTTAGTCTTTTAGGGTAATGTAGCGTAATCGTGTTTAGTGACGTTAATGTTGGACTAGTGTTGTGGTTGTGCAGACTGATGTTTTCCATGGCTCTCACGTGTGTTGTCCGTAACGACAACCTGTCCGTTACGTGTTCTTGAGTTGGTTCCAGACAAAGGAATGACTGCCTGGGAGAATTTACAGTTGCATTTTTTTGGGACGAACCTCGGCTCGCCGCCATATTATATGTTTTATTGATCGCCCAGGGTGTGAGAGAAAATCTCTGTGTGGGGCAATGCTGACATCGTGTGGCGTTTTTCCTCAAAGAAAAGATAATGCATAGGATACCAGTCTTCACCTGCTCATTAAAAAAAAGGAATGTCCTGCAGGCTCCCATGCCTGCATATTGGTCAGTCTTTCTGGGCTTTCTGGTTTGGTAGGTAGTTGCCTCTTGGTATATTTTTTAGAATTCCTTTTGAGTGTTTGTAGCACAATATGTATATGTAGTATAACAACTGTATGAGGAGTTGCTTATGGAAAATCTGACTACAAAAAATAATGACTCGATAAGGCTACATTTTCTGAAGAAAATATTTGCTGGCAGGTTTGTTGCTGCGGCTGAAGACTGAAGTAAAGTGAAGTAAAATACAGTGAACGAAGTAGACCAATGTATAATATGTGACAGTGGGGTCAATAAAACGATCAACATCCTAAAATGATGTCAGATGGATAATTAAAGAAAATACTTGTGTTTAAGGTCGCGTGGTACCTGCAGTTTGATTCCTGCTGCCCATTGTAAGCATCCTAGTTGAAACTACTCATGAGGTTTGCATGTTGATTGTCTTTTCAAAATGTTGACAAAATACTCAAGCACACAGAGTATAGGATTATGCCTGGGGAAAAGTTACAAGATCATTATACAAAGACCTTGAAAAGTTTAAATGTCCAAAGCTTATACAGATTTCCTTTTGACAGAATATTAAATGTTTTCGTATTGTTGCATCTCCTTTATTATCTCCTCCACAGAAGGGTACGATATTTTTTTAAATTAAAAATAAATAAATAATCGTCTATCACATGATACAGGAGTAGGACCATGTGGGACAATCACATGACCCATTAGACAAAGCCATAAACGAACTGCGGAAGAGCCCCACAGAGTAGTTGTAGACTGGCTAGGCGGTGCAGAATGATCCCACTTTTTGCTGTTATTATTGTACTATTTTTGTCTTTGCGCTTCGATTTATGCACATCTAACGACTACATTTTGGACGATATAGTTGGTTTAGGGAGAGTGTTCGACGGGATTGGCGGTTTGAGCGGCGGAGGAGTGAGTACTTTAATGTTCTAAACGTACTTACTGCTTGGACTGTAACGTTGTAATAGTGTTGCAATTCATTCATTTAGGCAACGTCTCGTCTGCTTGTCAATTATGCTGAACCATACCGCAGCCAGATATTAGACTACCTCTTCAAGGTTTGTTACATTTGCGTTGTGCGATCTAATCGTTCATTCATTGCGGCCAAGTGCAGTAACTCTCCTACTCACTACCATGTCCTCCTGTTAAACATGCAGCCAAACTTTGGAGCCTCTTTGCACATACTGAAAGTGGAGATTGGAGGTGATGCTCAAACGACTGGTAAGATTGGTTTAATGGCTCGATCTGTGTGGCATTATGCGTCTGATTTGTTAGGCTACTTACTAAACTATTTCGAGAAACGAGGTCCATTGAGATGAGTTAATAGGGATGGGAATCGACTGGTATCTGCCGATATGATTATACTCGGAGTACCGATCCGATATGTATTGCGATTCTGTACCCACAATTAAATTTTACGATATTTGGCAATTTCTCTTTCCTTTCTTTTGAAAAATGGAAACCAGTTGAAAAAATGCTTTCAAAGATAATTTTCCAGAGTAATCAGAAAACATGTTTATTGTCAATATGCAGGGCACTATAGCCAATAAAGTTATCAAATGTGTCTCAAAACATTTAAATAGTGCATTTACCAGTGCATTGACTAGTCAGCCATCATGTTATCATATTGATACTGAACAGGGCACACAATAGAGAACATACTAAAAAAAGAGAATTTGTATCAGTGTATGAGAATGTAACCCATGGACCCATATGCCCCTGACAACAACATAGTCTGCTACTACTGCTGTAATGTAACATCCATCAGACATGAAATATTTCCTATGGAGTTTAATCTTTCCAAAATCAGCGCTTTCAAAGCCAGCTTGGACAAAATAAACAGACATTTTTAAACGTTTGGCTAAAATTTAAACTTTTGAGACAACAAAAATACATTGCCGCCGATGCATACATCATACAACAAAAATGTGTGTTTTCAACCATGCTGTACTGATGAAGGTCTGTACAGATAAGATGGGTATTTAACTTAGTGATCTATGTTGTCTTCTCTCAACTGCTGGTGTGTTTAAAGACTGTGTCCAGCGTTTGTTATTACCGGAGGCCTTTTAGCATTGTCTGTGTTCAACAGTGTTATTGTCTGCATGTCACTACGTATGTGTCACCACAAAACTTCCGTTTTTGACTGTGACAAAGTTAATTTCTAGCTCCGTTTTCCCACTCATTCAGAGAAAAGTAAAGTGGCTCCAGGCTTTAGACCTCCGGAGATCTGCCATGCTGGCTCGTTAGAAGCGCTCTTGTAATTCTCTACGCTGTACGTCAGGGCAGGCAGAGTTAACACTTTATATTAAAAACCTACTAAATTCAGGTAAAATATTGATTTTGAGAGTTAGTGAATCGATACAAGAATCACCACCAAAGGTAATTGTGAATTGTAACAGAATCATTTTTATACCCCATCCCGATAAGTTAATTTGTATGAAGAATATTGTGAGGAAACACCAAACAAAAGTTCTTCCATGGAAAAGGGTTTTGGTGATATTGTATTGATGCGGAGGAAATTCATTTCGGCTGCTTGTATTTGCGATCTTGTCCTTTCAGTCACTACCCCAGAGCTCGTGACCATAGGTGAGGGTTGGAACAAACTCAACTAGTAAAGCGAGAGCTTTACCTTGAGACTCAGCTCCTTCTTCATCATGACAGTCCGGTACAATGACCGCAAGACTGCACTTAGTGCACCAATCTGTCTGTTGATCTCATGCTCCATTTTGCCCCCACTCGCAAACAAGACCCCGAGATACTTAAACTCCTCCACTTGTTGCAGAGACTCACTCCCTGTCCGGAGGGGACAATGCACCGTTGTCTTGCAAAGAACCATGGCCTCAGACTTGGAACTTAGCCATATCCTGTGTATTTCTAGTCATCACTGCTTTGTTTATCACAGAAAGCTGTAAGCACTTCAGTCATATGATTACATTGTAAAGTTTTATTTTTATAGCACTTTTCACAATTGACATGGTCACGGAGCACTTTACTGTAATGATTTTACAGACATTATGGGGATAATGTCAGAAACACACAGTTACCTTCGTCAACCTGATGGCATTTGTTTGTGATCTTCAGATGGAACAGAGCCCTCTCACATGCACTATGAGAATGATGAAAACTTCTTCCGGGGCTATGAGTGGTGGCTGATGAACGAAGCTAAGAAGAGGAATCCTAATATCACACTCATCGGTAAGAGAGAGTGTATTGTTGTTCTGTATCACGGTACTGTGCAGTCTCACCTAGTCTAAAAAGGAGTCTATAAGTTAGCATAAGACCATGATAATTGCCGAATAACACAGAAAAGGAGACGACCATCTCTGACACAAAATACACTGCTGTAAACGAAGTTTGTCCATCCCCTGACTTCTTGCACATTTTATTGTCCTGCAAATTACTCCAAAGTGTAATTATTTGGGATTTAATAATTTTCTTAGATATCTTAACTAAAAGTTAAACAATAACTGGAAATTCATCTTAAGGCTTGAAAAGGAAATATTTGGGGCCATCCATAAATCCCAATGAGATCTATGAAGGAACCTGATATCAACTTTGTTGTCAAAAAAACAAAACAGGAATTTTGCAAAAGTTGCTGCACCTGACAAAATCAGAATCAATATATGTTTAACGGCCAAGTAGTTTTGCACATTCTAGGTATTTTACTTGGTAATTGCTTGCAATAGTAATAGTAGAGAACTATAAAAACTGAAGTTATACAAAAGGAAGAGAAAATAATCACAGATAAAAATAAACAATATATATACAATAGTTAATTTAATACAGCTGATTGGATAGGAGATAAGTATATGATAATAAGGTGCTTCCTGTACGACCATTCCTGTACGATATACACAGTCTTTCAATTAAATGAAACATCTGGGATGGAAGGTGCCCACTTGATGACATACCTGCAATTTGCATTTGCCATCTTTATCGATCTTGCCAGGCTTCTATCTTAGTGCTCCCCGTAGGTTATTAGCACAAGTGGTACTTTAATAATTTCTTGTGTTTTAGCAAATGTCAGAACTTGATTCATCTAGTAACTGCTGTGAATAGTTCAGCTGACAACTTGGGAAAGACCATGTGATGCCATGGAAAGACAGCTGAAAGCAGGATATAAGACCACACAGGGGCTTTCACGGGCTAGCAACCCATTGAAGCAGTATCTAATGCTGCTGAAGCATGCTGATTGCACCCCAAACTAGCTACAGAAAGTAAAAAAAAAAAAAAAAGTATACCCTTTCAGATTGTGAGAGCAGGAGTGGAAGAAGACCGCTCTGGCAGACAACCTGGTAAATGACTTGGGCACGGACATGACTACGAATAGGGAGAATACTGGACAAGAAGCTGGAGCTGGCAGAAATGTAGTAGGGAGTGAAGCTCCAGGTCTGTTCTCACTGCTACATCATTACAGGGCCTCAAAATACACCAGGGGAAAAAAAGGTGCTTAGTTGAAGGAGTACAGGGACCCCGCATTGACCATTACTTCTGGAATCTCTCCCTCACAGATAGGGAAAAGAATAGGAATGTGGGGCTTCCACCAGATATTCTACCATTAAAGGAGCCAGAACATCAAATTAACCCCTCAGTCCACCAAAGTGGAGAGAGAGGTGGGGGGCAGTGTTACTAGCAGAACAGTTTGCTAAAACATAAGAAACCCTACAAGTACCACTTTTGCTAATAAGCTAGGGTGAGAACTAACAGAAGCCTGACATGATGGATAAAGATGGGAATTGCTAAGTAAGAGCACGTATACTGTATGTATCCTTAACATAGAGGGGAAGTTATTCTTTAGTGTAATTCCACAGAGGTTGGTCCACTGTACAGAGATGAATCTGCTAATTGACACAACTGTGCAGAAAGCTGGGTGGGCTCATATGGGCTCAGTCAAGCGGTAACACCATCACAGACTTGCAGTTTTACTGAAATAGGTTTTTACTCAATAATTTGTTGGGTAAGACAAGATTTTAATTTAAAAAGATGTATACCAGTGAAAAACTATCTACACAATTTGAAGCTAACAGCATGTCTGAAGTTTTGTGTAAAACAATCAAAAACAATGTTGTTTTTTGTATTTTATTCTTTTAATACTAAATTAAATTATTTGTAAAGACCTATGAGAACAATGTATGGCAGAGTGAACTCAACTGAATTTGTAAGATAGGTTCCGCCAGCCGACGAAATGTTAAGTC
>OMOX01153271.1:0-10800 GCA_900312595.1 Guentherus altivela | reverse complement strand
ATTGACCTCTAAAGGTTCTGTTAAAGTAGTTGGTGGTCGGGTTATGATAAATATATCTTGAAATGTACTATTAAAGTGGTTGATGGTCCAGTTAAGATACACTGACCTCTAATGCTTCTTTGAAAGTGGTTAGTGGTCCATATATGATACATTTACCTCTAAAGGTTCTGTTAAAGTGGTTGGTGGCCCAGTTATGATACATTGACCTCTAAAGGTTCTGTTAAAGTGGCTGGTAGTCCAGTTATGATAGATCCCTGAAGTTTCTATAAAAGTGGTTGATGGTCCAGTTTTGATTCATTGCCTTCTTAAGGTTCTGTTAAATTGGTTGGTGATTCAGGTATGTTTCATTGACCTCTAAAAGTTATGCTAAAGTGGTTGGTGATCCAGTTATGCTGGTTTTGGTGACGTCCTCTTACAGCGGGCAGGCTCACACTATGTAGGTACATAATTTTTGACAAGTTTTTTTTTTAAACCTCTCTTTTCAAATTAACCAATAACTGGAGGGTTCAGATAAATGTAGTGGAGTGAAAAAGTAAGATATGTTCTTCCAAACATAGTACAGTAAAAAGTATAAACTTCCCCTAAAATGGAAAAAAATCAAGCAAAGTACAAATTTCTCCAAACCATGATATATTTTGGAAATATTGTTTCGGACGATATTGTGCGCCATGTTGTTGTACGCTGATATTGCTACGTCATACTATGCTGCAGCAATTGTGAAAAATGTGACATCGCTTTGTATTGAACTCCTTTCTGCTGCCTCCTACTTTTTCTTTCACTTGCTCACTGTTTTTATTGTGTGCCATTGTTATTTCTTTGGGTGCCAGTGATATTGCTGTTGTAAATATGTTGTTGCTGCTCGTATGTTGTTTAACGGCGCTCGTAGACTGAGCATGTAAGTGTACAGTTCCATCTGTGGTTGTGCATCGACAAACGTGAACTTTAAGTACAATACTTGAGTGAAACCGCTTAGCGACTTCCCTCTCCTGTAAAATAAGCTACTCTGAAGGATCAGAAAAACAGGAGAATGGACATTGAACACAAACAGTTGTTCACCCCTGAGCTTGCTGACCTGCATTACATAAATGTGTCTAACAGTGGCCAGTGGTTAGCACAGTAAGAAGGTCTTGGGTTTGAACCCCAACTGCGGCCAACGTGGTCCTTTCTGTGTTGGGTTTGTTCTCCGAACACAGGCAGTTTGGCGCTTCTATGTGTATCGACTCAGTAATTAGCAGTTTAGGCTGTTATAATCAGCTCTGCCAGGGCTCCTGTCTTGCAGCTCATCAGATACACATCTGAATTTCTACACGAGCTATTTTACTGTCTGCTCGTAACACTGCCCTTTTTCCATCCTTTACACCCCCCTCCGTCCCCTCCCCCAATCACTGTTGGAGCCGGCAGAGCCACACCTCCTATGGGCCTTACATTCTTTAATGTAGCTATGACAACACCACCCTCGATGGACCCAGATGCTTTCCTGCCCTCTCATCATTCACGACCTGCATGATGATCAGACGTATTGAGACAGATGGTACTGGGGTAACCATGGCATCTTTGTTTGCGTGGAGCCCATGACAGATGACCAGGCGACCAGATGAACTGTTGACCAGTGACTGATGCCACGCCACGACGGACACTGACAGTTATAGACAGATGCCTATTCCTTGCCCACACTAAATGCTGTTACTTTTGGCGACTATTTTCTTAATGCCCTACGGTATCTTTTCTCCCACCCTGCGTTTTGTAAACTTTTAACAGAACCGGCCAGAGGAGTAGGGGTCCCCGGTTGAGTCTGGTTCCTCGCAAGGTTTCTTCCTCATGCAATTGGCCTCTAAATGAGGGAGGTTTTCCTTGCCACTGGGCACCCTGGTTGATAAGTGGTCCAGACATGTCAAAAGCGCTCTGTGACCATTTATGAGAAGCACAGAGAGAGGTATGGCGTATTGACTTTTTGGATCTTTGGTCTTCTTTTCTCGTTCACTGTCAGTACTGAACTGTACTGAACAACAATTACAGTGACTTGAAAGTCTTTGGAGTTATTCAAATTGGGGAGTCGAGTTCAACGACTCAGTACAAAGAGTTGCTGGGGGTTTTTTACGACTCATTCGCAAATCATGCAACACTTACTGGCAGATGTCACTTGCATTTTCGTGCAGTTGCTCCTCATTTTCCATAGACTTGTGTTGAATTTCACACTGGCCAACCTCGGAATTCACTCCCATGTGGCATTTCATTTAAAAGCCTCCGTTATTTTATATAACATCTTCAAGGTCGGCCTGAAGACCATATTTCATAGTGTTATGACATCACTACTTAAGCAAGCTTCAAGAACTGATAAAGACGCTAGATTTACAGGCTCAGGTGTCAGGTGATCAAACATTTTGTAACTTAAACCTACACAAGCCAGGACAAGAGGGTCTTGTTGAGATCGTGGGGGATAAATATTGTTGGCAGTCGGGTTTTATTGGGTACTGAAGGCAGACTGGTTTTATCTGCTACCAGGAACTGTGGAGAAAAGAACTACACTTCCGAGATACCACAGCATACCTCATGTTCATAAAATGCATGAAGTCATCTCTGTATTAGGGATGCATATTTTGGCACATTTTTCTAACAAATAACCTGATCACCATGAACCGGCTCCTATAAACCACTGAATGCAAGTCCATGATTAATTAAAAATACTAACTTGGCAACGCACCTCATTAGGTGGGACTTTGCGTAACTTGGTAACTTGAACCCATCACCACATCACCACTGTCCAGGCTTCAGTCTTGCGGTAGCATGAGAGTTTGTGTCTTGATAATTGTGTAAACTCTAACATATTTCAAATTAATTGTTAACCCCATTGGATCAATTGGTCAGAATTTGTATTGCAGTCAACCGTTACTTGGTTAAAAAACATCCCAACTGTGGATAAGGTGGCTATAGGGGTAAGCAAGTGAAACGTCGGTCCTATTATGGCTGGGGGCTCCTACCGGTATTACCAAATTCTGGGAATAAGTTACTTTCAGTAAATTGAGAGCCACTTGTGACGAAAAGTAATGTGGAAAGCCACTTCTGATGGTATCCAGCTCATCTGCTGATGCATCACTTCAGATCAAAAGGAAGTACAGGATTTCCCACATTGCAATGCTTCAAAGGCTATTTATGGGAACATTCAGAGGGCTTTAGATCAAACATAGTCATCATTTCAGTTTACGCATCCCTTGCCAACAACACAAAGCCACCGCATTAAACAGGAACCGTAGGATCTATTACCTCGTAAGTAATGTCATTAAAAATGATCCATGGAGTGAGTCTGGTTAGAAACCTGTCCACACCCCCACCTACCCGCCCCCTCACCATGTGTCTCTGCAAAGTGTAAAGCCCGGTGAAGTGGTGGTAGAGAACCAGGCGTGCTGCTTGCAATAGCCTGTCTGTTTTAAGAGGTGCTTGGTGATAAGACGGTGCAGGAAGAAAGACTGTTGAAGTCCGCTGGTGATGCACAGAGAACCCGAGCCTTTCAGTCAAACTGCCACTCTGAACAAAGTCCACAGCCACCCTGGTTAATCCCTAGATCTCAGCTCCCGGCAGCCCTGAGCCCCGGACCTCAAAGCTCCACTTAACTTAAATGGTAGATGTGTCTGCCGGATAGGATCGTGTTTTTAAATATACAAAAACACTTTTTCCTGCACGGATCCCCAGTATTTCAGGCAGGACAGCTGTTTTGCTTCATTTTAATTGAAATATATCTCTATTACAACATTGTGCGTAATGCCTCTTCTTGACTTTTCTTTAAACCTCTGTCAGGGGTTAGGTAGGTGTGTATATACACCTCTGGCAAAAATTAAGAGACCACATCAAAATTTTCTGTTTCTCCAGTTTTACATTTAAGGGTGTCTTGGTAAAATATACATTTTTATATTATTTTATAAACTGTTAACTTAAGCTGATTCCAAATTCCAAACAAAAATATTGTCATTCAGAACATTTATTTGCAAAAATGACAACGGGTCAAAATACCAAAAAAATAAAATGTTGTTATGCATTGAATAATGCACACTAAACAAGCTCACACTGAGTATTAAATAATAAAAATAATTATTTTTTTCACTTCGGTAGGGTTCGGCAATCAATATTTGGTGGAATAACCTCGATTCTTTATCACAGCTTGGCATGCTCTCCACCAGTCCCTCACATTGTTTTCACCGGACTTTATCCCACTCCTGGTGCAAGAATTCAAACAACCCAGCCTTGTTTGATAGCTTGTGATCATACATCTTCAGCCTGTTAATAGTCCAGAGGTTTTCGATGGGGTTCAGGTCTGGAGATTGGGCTGGTCGTGTTAGGGTCTTGATCCACACAAAAATACACAAAAAATGGGCCATAATTTGATCCGCTTTAACATAGGACCCTCAGAGTCCATTCTTAGTTCTCAAAACCCCCCAGATAATAGTCAACAACCCCTGAATATCAGTACCCACACCCCAGCATACTCTTTCCCAAACCCCTGAGTAGTAGCACCAAAACCTTGTATTGCGCTAAATGCCCAATGGCACAACGAAAATTGAGAAGCTCACCTCCCAGTTCATTTCAACGAGGGCATGTGGAGGATTTTGTGAAGAAGGTGGTGAGATTTTGCGAGCGGCACGATGAAGAAAGTAGAGCTCTGGTCTACTTTATGCAAATATCTAAGCAGCTGCCGCAGGTGTTAACCAACTGAGTTTCTAGTTTGTAACATGTGAGTAGTGGGAGTGCACTTGATTTATGTCCAGCATTGAAATATGATGGTAAAAAGATGCATTTCTAGTTCTGAGTTTATAGGAAAGTGGAGGAAAATTGCTGCAGTCACCATTGTCACCATAGTGGCCAAAATTTCAAACAGCATGGTAAGGAGTTTCTGGGGCAACGTGTAGTAGACATTCAGCGTTAGCCCTAAAATCCCAGTATCAGTATCCACACTCCCACAGATAGTAACAATGGGGCGGAGTTGGAAGTACGGCAGCCATCTGGCAGTATGAAGATCCCCTGTTTGGTTCCCAGCTCCTCCAGGTATCATGTCAAAGTGTCCTTGAGCAAGACAATGAACTCCATAACTGCTGCAGGGCTGCTGCAACATATAGCTGGGCCAGCACTCTGACCTATCTGAGGAAATGCATATGTAGTATGTAAATATATATGTATCTGTGTGTGTGTGTGTGTGTGTGTGTGTGTGTGTGTGTGTACCAAGGAGACATATGTGAAAAGGAACGTTCCAGTAACCTTGTATACCATGTAAAATGGCATAGAGAAAAAATATAGGAACTTTATTGATCCACATGGGGAAATAGTCTTCTGCATTTTGACCCATCCTATTTACATAGGAGCAATGGGCAGCCACTATGCAGTGCCCAGGGAGCAGTAAGGGGTTCCGTGTCTTGCTCAAGAACATTTTGACATGATACCAGGAGTAGCCGGGAATTGAACCGGTGATCTTCAGACTGCCAGACAAGTGTTCTAACCTCCTGAGCTACTGCCACCTCCAAAGATATTTCCCCAAATTGGCATCCCTAATTGCAACAAAACCACACTAGTTAACACATGTACTTCCCAACCTTCAGGACACTATTCACTGCCGTTAAACTCTAAACAGGATCAAAACCAACTCCCAGAGATGGTAATGTGGTAATGTTTGGAAGAGATGTGTGCAATGGAGTTTTAAATGACCTTGCCTAATAAAGTGTTAAAACTATCATTTTAACAGGTCTTGGGCTAAAGAGTCTTTAATAAAAATATAAAACAAGCATTCATAGGGCACATGACCAAATCCTTCACTTCCTTGTTTTGTTTGGAACTCAAACAGCCTTTCTTTCCATAATGGAGAGTTTCTCCATCCGAAAGTAGTGAAATTGATAAAGTGCCAAGTAAGAAAAAAGCTACACATATCATTAGTCTAATGCTACTAACCAAGCTGCCTGTTACCTGTTTGCTGTGCATAAGCTGCCTAGTAGAATCCATGCACAGACCTTTAGATCTGACGACATAATTATTGTATGTGGATTGGAATGATACATTTGATCAATGTGACCAAATCCATCGCTGACGGCCCTGGTTTGGATGATCCATCTTCAATCCATTTTGGTTGCATTTACACTTGTATTTCTATGTGGTTTAGCCCTTTTTTGATCCAATTATAATCACTTCTCTACAGTACTTGACTATAATCAATCATGATCACCCAGGACACATATGATCATCATCAACACCACCAATAATAATACTAGATAGACACATTTTTCATCCCCGTGGGGAAATCGGGTTGCCAGGATCAGCAGTGCCACAATACAGAAAGAACCCAACATACTCAAGGAAGAAATAAAATACTCAATATACAAGGTAATAAAACAATAAAAAGAAAAAGATGTACCTTAGCTTGGTTGTGCAAAGTATGAATGCAGCATAGCTTAGTTGTGCAGAGCGTTTCACTTAGTTGTACAAAGAATGTGTGCAAGTGTGTAATGACTACGTGATAACTATGTAATTACACTAATACAAATACAACTACCACCAATAATAAAACTTAAAATACTAATACTCATAATAATAATAATAATAATACTAATACTCATAATAATAATAATAATACTGATAATACTTCTACTACTACTACTACTACTACTAATAATAATAATACTAATCAAAGGTGTAAAGGATGTCTTAGAAATTGCTCTAACTGAAGAAAAAAATCAAAACCCACCAGGAGTTTAACTGAATCACAGTAGAATGGGCTCTCTGTAAAATGCTCTTTACAATGGAGTTTCCTTTTAGTTAGAAGGAAGTGGAATTTGATGAAATTGAAATTCAAAGGTTCTAAAATAGAGACAGAATAACAAAAAGGGCAAAGTATACAGCCATTGTACGAGACAAGGCCAGATTGGGCTAAGCTATAGGGTTCAACATTCCACTGAATGCATTTCAACTGAGATTTATATCCTGGATAATGTGTTTAATCCTGGAAGCAACATTGAAACCCTTCATCTGAATCGCTGACCTTGTCCTACAGAAGGGCTTTTCTTTGGAGGCTCATCATCAGGGGCCACTTGATTCAACATCTTACAGCACAATTGTAAACAACAATGGAAGCTATGGGGCACAACAATGCTAGTTGTGCAGGCGGCCATAGCATGTGTTCACAGAAGGATTCATTGACAGTATTTTGAAAATTATTCAAAAAAATTTTCATGTTGCTTTTCTAAGAATACTTTGTATATTATTGAATTTATATATATATATTATTGCTAGTTATATAGTACCCCGTTTGTACCCTTTTAGGGAAATCAAGCCCTACAAGAAAACAAGCACTGCTTATAATATTTAATCATCTAAAATACAAGAAAATAATAATTGAAAAGACCATTATGACAGGCCAAAGTACTTGAGATGTTTTTTATAAACCACAAAAGGTTCAAAAGGTTAACCAAGCAATAACAAGGTTTAACAAAACAAATGCATCTCAGAAGAATACCCCTAAAAGTATCAAAAGATAAACTATTTTCAAGTGTGCAATTCTGCAAAGTACCAACATTCATACATTTTGTCACAGTCTATATCAGCCAGTGAGCTTATCTTCAAGTACTCACAGTCACAAACCTTAGCATAAAATAAAGAATCTCACAGATATTCCCCAAATCACATCTGTTTCTAAAGGGAAATCACACGTGCACTTCAGCAAAACAATAATATTCAAAACATTCTGACACGCAGGAGGTCTGATAGTCTGGTAGCTCATCAGACTTTAGGAACTGCATAAAGAATTTCACAAAATCTGAGAAAAAACAGTTGATTCACTTTCTGGTCTTTGAAGTAGTAGCAGAAACAGATTTGAATTTGAACCGTGTAACATTTTAACTCAAACATTTATATTATATTGTACTATTATATGCATTATATTATATCATATGTTGTATTATATTGGAGACTAATCACATAATCTGATAATCATTCTGTTCTGTGTGTTCCTACTGTAATTTGTAGCTATGTTTTATTTATTTTTTTTAAATAAATATAAGGCATTATTCAACCAACAGGCCTCATTTGAATGCCAGTCACAACAATTCAAATGTTTTGGCTCGCTCACCAAGGGCAAGGTGAAGTCTATCCCAAAGCACTGCAGATGAATCCACGTGTTCATTCTCAAGGCCTGCTGAATCCACCATGTTGGTACTGAAGTATGACTACATCATAAACCGCTTGCCGTGTCATTGTGAATGTTGCCTGAAAATTGTTTGCAGCGTTCAGAGTACAGACATAGAATTATGGTGTCTGAAAAATATTTGGGCTGGCTATCGCAAATCATGAATCCACTGTTTGAAGCGGGCTTCTGAAGTCCTTTCCTTCCACAGTTTTAATAGGAACATATCTTTGATCACGTTACAACCAGTCTAGTAGGAAGCAAACTAGGTCTGTATTACTTTGGAAACAAACTCTTCCTCCATGGGAGCTCTCTTGGCGCTATGTTTTCAAATGAGAAGGGAGAGGAAAATGAGGGCTATCCAATCCACTCTTGCTTATTTTTAAAGGTACCACCTACCCGGTCTGATCCCATTGGTTTATCGGTGTGTTTTTTTAAAGGTACCACCGACCCTGCATAATGCCATTGGTTTATTTGTGTGTCTTTGTTAGCAATGGGGTGGGACGGTTTGGTAAAATAGAGTGTGATTGGAGGTTGGCCTGGCAAGTTAAGGTGAAAAAGCAAGTTTGGGTGAGCACAGTTAGCGGAGTTATTGCGATGGACTGGACAATGGACAGTAGCACTGTGGCACGATAGTTCAATATCTCTGTACAAGCATACCATATAGACATTTTTAACAGCTCCTGATCAAATATCGCCCACCCCCCAGGCCAACACCACTTCCCAACCGTAAGTTGTGTTCAAGAGATGTCTGCTTAGCTACTGTCAAGCAATTTTTAAAATAACATTTTGGTAAAAGGAAAGACTGTGACCAGTCAAACACTACTCATCTACATACTATTCTGGAATCATTCAATCAAAAAAAAATTAATCAGTAATCCACAACCAATTCACTGCTTGGTAACCAATCATTGATATTTGTACCTTTCATTTTGACATCATAGAGCACTTTGTGCTGATGATTGGCAAAACATCTCAACTAAATCCATTATGGTTACATGTTGTAACACAATTGGAAAAAGTTCAAGGGTGAACACTTTTTATATTCAGTGTACGATGTGCTGTCCATGGATAGATTTAAGTGGATCACTAGTGGGTGGTTTGCGCTGGGAAGAAAAGTGCAGGCACACATTCACACAGTAAACACATAGATACAAAAACACAGACAAACACAGAAAAGTGACACTAAGTTCCCAATGGCATTTTCATTTTAGCTGCAGGCAAATCCTAGTATAACTGGCTTCCTTACGAGTTACAGCTACATCCACAGGGGGAAGCTGTGGTACTGACATCGATACTGGAATATCTGCTCGCATCTCACCCACTGCTGACTCTCTCTAGTATCAACATGCATGCACAGCACCCCTACATACACAACAGGTTGGCTATATCTAGACAACTTGAATGCCTGAAGATGTGCACACACACACAACACAAAGACTGACTCGTGTGTGCTTGGTTACGTAACGGTGGCCTAGTCAAGCAGAGTAGCACGTGACCTAACTGAGAATTTGCTGAACACAGCTGAGGGTTATGCCTCTCGCTCACTCTGTCTCGACCACACACAAACACTGTCGAAAAGATGAGCACGTCGACTGAACCAGCTGCTGAAACCGATGATGTAACGGCCCTCGAAATAGCAACCCCTGATAGAGCATCTCCAACAATTCAGCCATTATACCCCAGTGGCAGATGAGTGGCTGTGTGCAGTAGCGGCCCAGTCAAACTCCCTGCCCCAGTTTATTACACCAGGGTCAGTGGAGCTAGTTTCCGTAGCCAAGGTCCAGTCCGCCCAGGCTTCTGCCTTTGCCTGCCACCCGAGTGGCATCGCAGCTGTCCCCTATTCCTCACCCAGTAGGTGCTGGGCCCACGGGGGTGCAGTCCCACGTTGCTTCTTCGGGCTGAGCCCGACAGAGCTCTGTGGCAAGCCCGGCCACCAGATGCTCACCTACGAACTCCCCTCCCGGGCCTAGCTCCAGGAGGAGGCCCCGGTTTCCCTTTTCTGGGCGAGGTTGCAGATTTTTCCGGTGACTTTTTCATGGGGGACTTCTGAACCACTTGGTCTGGCCCCTTACCTAGGACCAATTTGCCATGGGCGGCCCTACCAGGAGCTTATGCTACAGACAACACAGCCCCTAGGGTCATAAGGGAGCACAAACCTCCCCACAATGATAAGATGATGGTTCCCAGGGGAGGTGGTGCTGTAACCCGGCTGTTCAAATCCATGTTCAAATCCTCCATCGCAGTTGCTCCTGCTCGGGGCTCCGGCTTGAAAGCTGTTAGTGCCTGTCGCGGCAGCAACCCTAGAACCCGGTGGTGGACCAAAACGGTAAGGGAAGCTGTCAGGCAGAAGAAGGAGGCCTTTCGGGCTATGTTGGCCAGGGAGACTTGACTCTACTGAGAGGTACCAGCGGGCCACGAGGGGCAGCAGCTGCGGAAGTGACAGAGGCAAAAAAAAAAAAAAAAGGCATGGAGAAGTTCGGAGAAGCCATGGAGAAGGACTTTCGGTCGGCCTCAAAGAGGTTCTGGCAAACCGTGCGATGCCTCAGGAAGGGGAAGCAGGGAATCACCCAAGCTGTTCTGAGTAAGGGTGGTGAAGTGCTGACCTCGCCTGCGGCTATAGTCAAGCGGTGGAAGGAGCACTTTGA
>OMOX01153154.1:0-11359 GCA_900312595.1 Guentherus altivela | reverse complement strand
TAGGCAGCCTCCTCCTCTCGCTGCAACCTGTGGGGACAGCGGACGTTGCTGAGTGGGAAAGCATTTGTGTGGCTTTACAGAAGCACGATCACTCACAGAAGCCATATATATTCCCCATAAAACCGTCTGCTGATTTGTTCCTGCCCAAATAATGGATTTCACCGCCAGAAATTTTATTTGCAACAGAGAAAACAAAACATTTTACAAAACACCTCCATGGCTGCAATTGAATCAAGGCATATACCAGAGTGGCATCCCTCAACTGAGAAATTCTAAAGACTGCCAGCAGCAGAAATATGTCAGCGAGTATCTTCTTTACACTTACCAAACCATTGAAAGACGGTTATTTTCCTGAGCTCCAAAAACAATGTCGCTTCTATGTTTAAAACGTTTTTTTGTTTTTTTTAAACCAGAGTGATGAAGCTAGCCCCTCTTACTTCTCAGCTAGGACCCAGTCCTCCTGGATCTGTTTCTGACGGGCCCGCTGGTACTCCTCCCTCCAGCACTTGGAGCAGAGGCCCTGCCATGCTGCATTGCCATAGTAACCACAGCCCTTTTTGCACAGCAGCTCCGACTGGTCCACATGGATCCCCCGGCGCTCTGTTCGCTGACTCATGATGCCTGCCTGTCAGGTAAACACAATGGCCTCACATTTTGTTTGCAGGTCGATACGGAAATGAAGATGCTCTGTTTGGAGTCTGAATTGGTCAAGTGAAAGATGTGAAGTGGATGTATTGTTTATGTTTGGCTGTGGACAGATTAAGCTTCCTGTCTGGATCTATTCATGCATTGTGTGTACATTTGTGAGTAAATTGCTGCTGACCAAACATGAAAGTCTGAATTGATTAACCTTGCTTAATACAAGTATTGGAAACATTCAAACTTGCTTTTTCGTCATTAAATCAAAATGTTGTTTGGTGCTCGATCACAAGTCCAATGATATGCACCAACACGACACATCTCCTGTGAATCATATGGAAAATAATGAGAAGCTTGGCATTGTTGAGACAGCTGGCCAGTTCCCACTTCACAGAACCTGCAAACAAATTGGGTGAATGCCAGGCTCTTATTCATTAGCAGGTAGTATCAACATCACACGAGCCTAGATGAAAGGCTTGGGAAGGGTGAAGAATCCACGACATGTTCACCCACATCTCAAACATGTCTGCAAAAGTGTCTTTTTCAATTTGATCCCAATGAGAACATTCTTAAGATGGAGCTGTCACACCACAGTTAATCAGTCATTAAATGATAAACATAAATTGTAGTGTTAATAAAAATAAAATGTTGTGTCAAGGGTGATTGCATAAGCATGCAAAATTCATGGGTTTGACTCAGAGTGGGTGGTAAGGAACCAACACCAAAGCCACAGTATAAGGGAAAACTTGACTACTTGACCCCGCAACAACAGTGTGTGTAGTTACTTGATAACTTATTCAATTTCTTGATACATTGCATGAATGAATAAATGAGCCATTCAGGGAAGATTTTTTGTTGTTGTTGTTGTTGAACAGTGATCCACAGCCACTGGTTAGCAACAAGCTGTTAGCTGTCAAGGTAGTGTAAAGTTGACACGAATTGTGAGGTTACAGACTATAGGCATTAATAGAAAACACCCACTATTATGACACAGACACACCGTTACTCATTATTACTTGATGGAATATGATACTGTGGCTGGGAGAGCTATTACCAGAGACACTTGTTATCAGACATGTTCACACTGGTAGATTCTCTGTGATCTGTATGTCTGGATCAAGTAATAGCCTTATACTTGGAGACAAAACTGTCAAACTAGTAATCACCTTCCATTGATTAGGCCTCAACCTAAACAATACAACAACCAATGTAAACCGTTTACAGACTGATACACTGACCGCATCATTTGATCACGTTGTCATGGTGCTCCCATTGAAAAACCTGCACTTGAGAGGGTATGATTTGTAATGTAGTGGTGGGCAATGCGATTAGATAGTAAAAGGCCTTTGTAAAAGTGTATCCCCAAAAACGTTTCAGTATGGAGTTTTAGTACACTGAACCTCCGTGTTATATGCATTTAATGCATACTTAAGTATACTGCAAAAGTCCAGATATATACTGTCTTTCCGGGTTTAATGCATTATGGACTTTCGGAAGTGGATTTGCATTTGAACACCAAACATGCAGTGGACACAAAAGCCATCACTTATAAAACGCATTTGTCTCTCTTTTCATTTTTATGTGGGAGAAAAACACTCTTGACTGTTTGCATACCGAATGCAAACTCCTCTGCGTTGTAATGTGATATGACATAATGTGATATGACATTCCAACCCTTGGTCAGAAGGGATCTGACTACGAGTGTCAACGCTTCCATCCTGCGGGAAACGAATCCATGTAGTAGGAAATTATTATTGGCCGACTGAATAGTAGCTACTAAGCTTGATGTAGCATGGCTAGTAGGGATAGTAGCCATTGTCAGATGATACTGTTTTGGGACAGGGGGCTTGAACAGGTACGGGAGTGGGAACTCCGATCGCAAAAAAGATTCGTTTGCTAACTGCGCGCGCGCACACACACACACACGCACACGCACACGTACTGTTGACATTAATGCCACGCGAGCCCTTGCGCCTCAGACATAATGCGCCTATCAGACATAATGCTCCCCTTTCCATGCCTTGCATGGTCCCGGCTGTAGAGCTGACCCAGTACGACAGGCCCAGATTCGGGCCGTTATTTACGGCAAAATTTGGGCCAAATAACAGAAGCCTGTAAGCCTTCGTTAGCTAGCTACGCTGCACAACATAACGATGACTGTGCAGCAAACTTTGTTTTTGAATGAAACTTCAGCACATAGGTTGTTTTGTTTTTTATCGGGTAATATCTCACCTGCCGCCAAGAGTGCTTTCAAGGACGTCAGACGTGAAAAGTCCCCTCCTTCGATCTATTTATGGAGTTGTGAATCTGAGAGCTCCGTTTCTTTTTCGTGGCTTTCATCGGCAATTGACAACCCACTCTAAGGAGCATTAGCGCCGCTTACTGAATTGGAGTACGGGCTAGAAACCCATCGTCTCGTCGATATATATCGCTGTAATTGTTCATGACGGAGGCGGAGAAACAACTCGGATTGGTAAAAGACGAATGACATATGCGTTAACGTTTCAAGTTTTACAAACTTATTGAATTACTGAGACGTTTAATCTAATTCGACACTAAAAGTGTGAAACATTTGATGACCACGAAATACAAACCCAATTCATTTTCACCGAAGATAATTTTCTGAGCAGTAAACCATGGCACCCTTGAAAAAAATAAAACGTATATATTTTTTTTATGGAGACATGGCCTTCCTTTTCTTTATTTTTTTATATTTGATTTAATCAATTTGATTGTTGGCTGTGGTCAGATTAATATGTATTGATATTGCCACGGTATTTTTCATGGAATTGATAGGCGGTAGTTAAACCGTATGGTATGGTTGTCTAGCCCCTTCATAGTGGGGAAGAATCCTGGATGTATAATATATGTGTAATTTGTAAATAAGTGTATTTTTATATATAAAAAAATATAAATTGCATTACTTATAAAGTTTTCATAGTCGATGACGGAGCCTAGTTTACGGTGTGGGATAGTGATCTTGCATAAAGTTCATAGTTCTTTCCTTTTATATCTGAGATTTCATAACGGCAAGGGATTAAGACTGAATGCTAAACGTTACCTTTTTTTGTTAAACAGAAAACAATGCTTCGAGAATCGTATTTGGTTGTAAATTTTGTTAGTCTTTGGAAAGCAGTGAGAAAATGACTTCTGGAGTGTTCGGAACATTTGGCTCGTGTCACTACATTGAAAAACATTTATCTAGAAATATCTTGCACCCTGGATGGACCTCTGGCTGCTTCATTATTTTAGTAATAGCATTTGTCAGCTGACAATAATTGTCAGTGTTAATGGGTATAACAACCAGAAAATTACTATTTCAATCACATTCTCCAGTGGATGACCAAATACCTTTAATCTTAATAGGGGATATTTTTATATGACTTTGGAGAACTATGTTGATAAGTTGGCCACAAAGAGCATTTACCTCCTCTCTCACATTTAAAGCATTCCTGCAAACGTTCAATTTAATGGAATGGGGCATCTAAAACTCACTTGGAAATTTAACCAAATGCTGCAAATGGTACTTTCTTATGAATGTGGAAACCAATTGATATGAACTCTGAAAGGCTTTCATTGCAAATATTGTAAAGTTTCCTTTCACCGTATGAGTTTTTACTGCTTTCTTGTCAAGATAATAGTGCATTGAGGTGGATGCATCAACAAGGTCAATTTAGAAGCTTACAAGTTCACAGGACATAGAAATCCCATGAATTCCTTTGATGCTGTTCCAAACATTAGAGCAGTGGTTCTTAACCTTGTTAGAAGTACCGAACCCCACCAGTTTCATATGTGCATTCACCGAACCCCTCTTTAGTGAAAAATAAAATATGATTTTTTTCAAATTCAAGACATAGATATGTTTTTTACTGGTGCACAAAATGAGCCGTGCATGAACATCACCTTGTTCCAAAAACAAAACCAGACCGGCTCACCGAACCCCTAGGCTTCGATCGAACCCAGGTTCAGAACCACTGCATTAGAGTAATGATACAATTAAAGTGCAGAATTTGGCACTAAATTGGCCCAAAATAATGTTAAAAAGGCCCAAATAATGTTATGAAATCATTGACCTTAAAATTGTTAAAGTATGAAAAGCACAAGTAGGAAACATTTAACAAATAGAAATTATTGGTAATAAATCATTTTTGGGCAGCAGTAGCTCAGCAGGTTAGGTGTTGGTCTGGCAGATGGAGGTCCCGGGTTCAATCCCCAGCTGGTCCTGGTTACTCGTTGAAGTGTCCTTGAGCAAGACACTGAACCCCTAACTGCTCCCCGGGCACCGCTCAGTGGCTGCCCTCTGCTCCTAAGTAATTAGGATGGGTCAAATGCAGAGGACAATTTCCCCTCGGGGATTAATAAAGCCCCAATTTTTATTTATTTTTACACTGTGGACAGTGGAAATTGCTTTGGGGCCAGTAGACCTCAGCCTGTATAGACCTATATCCCCTAAAGACCCACTCAACCCCCATCCCTTTTGGCCTGAAATGCCACCCATTTACATTATACTGGGAACTGGGGTTGTATGGATGAACCAATGCACTGATCACAACTCACTCGGGACTGGAAACAAGAAAATGACTGCCAGGACTTGTTTCATAGTGTAGTCTCTGAAGAACAAACCTAAATGCCTTGTGGCAACCCCAGGGGAAAACAGGGCATCACAAACCTCCTTCTTGAACAGCAGAACGGTACAGACCAGTCAATAGGCAGGTTTCTCAACAAAAAGGCTCTTTTAATAACTATAAGAAAACAAATTCAAAACTCAACAACCAAATCAAACTTAGCCTTCCCTTTTTTTTCCATGAGGGTATTGCAGCAGCCTCCTGGCTGCCCACTATCCATCTCTTTGTCCATTTTTCTCCTCTTCCCACAAACCATAAAAAAAGGCCAGTCCTTAAATGTCTGCTGGAGATCACCTCCATGAGTCACACCTGGGATGATTTGACATCCCCAGCACCTGGCACGAGATGGCCGACCACCGGAGATGGGAAATGTAGTCTTTATTCCCAGTTTTCCTGGTGGCAGATCGGCATGGTCTGCCACACCCTCTAAATCTACTTCTGTTTTTGATTAATCCTTGTTTTCAAGTCCCTTTTAGGCTGCTCAAATGTTTGTACATTTTGGAAGACTTCAAACAAAGTTTGAGTATTTGTTTCGAGCGGCAATTTTGAAAAACTGACTACATCCCACGCAAAGGTTTCTGGGAAGAATTGTCTGCAGTATGAAAGAAACATTTTTGAAAATTGCACTCACTTCTTTCCAAGAAGTAATTTAAAGCAAATGGTTCGTGTCAGTCCCCTACCGAATTGAATACACAGAAAAAGAGACCATATTTTATTAACTGAGACCAATGAAATGGCCCATTGCACAATGCAGGTTTTCATTAGTACTAGGTTTAGAAGCATTTCCAAATAAAGAAAAGGTTGAAACTAAAATGTTACTAACTACCCTCTGCAAGCAGGGGCTATCATGACTTAAGAGAAGAAAAAAAACGTGTCTCAGGACAACAGCTTTTATTGGAAACATGCAGGAGTTCAAGTCGTGGAGCAGGATAGAAAGAAGAAGTGACTGCAAATATGTTAATTCACTGAAGAGACTCAAAGTTCTAGCTTCCTTTCAAAAAGCCACTCAAACGGCCGTTGTTGTGCTTTTACATCTACTCCATGACTGTCGTCATCTGCTCCAAAGAACATACCCATTCGATTACTCCAGAAATCTACACCACATTTTACATTTCAACATTTTGAACATTTAGCAGACACTTTTATCCAATCCCAGGCCAATTTACAACAAGTGTGACCGCAGAAACAGCTAAATTTCATTCATCACCAACATTACAAGCTGCCAATAATGTGTTAGAATAAAAACCAGTCCACAACCCAGAAAATAAACTCCTGAATGTTAGGGAAAACGGATAGACTTGTAGCAAGAAAAGGGAGAATGAAGCGAGGTTAGTCTGGGAAAGTATAGGACAGTCGGGGAGATGAGATGTTCCCCGAAGAGGTGAGTTTTCAGGCTGCATCAAAAGCTGAGCAGCGGTACCGCAGTCCTGCCTGGTGCAGGAAGTCCTGTTGACTCCCCCTTCCCATGTGTGCTGTATCCATACTGACAGTAGCATAAGTCATTCATCAATTAAAAATCAATAGAGAAGCTAACCCTAATCCAGTGGCCCATCTCCCTCACCAATCTGTTCAGATGATGGTTACATCCCCAATGCCTTCTTGATGCAGTCCAAAGGGTTAAGAGAACCAGCCTTTCCTGAGCCCTCTCCGAGCACCGGGGATGGTGGTGGGGCCACAACATCTATGGACTGGGCTGAAGGTATTGCTTGAATGGGGACCTGGATGGACACCCCGCCCCGCTGGCTCCTTGTTGGTTGGTCCCCATGCAGTTGCCATCTCAGTCTCTGTTGGTCCTCCTGATACAGGTTCTTGGTAGGCTGTTCAGCAGCCTGCTGGCTTCCGGTGAGTTGTAGGTCTCGTAGGAGATTCAACAGTTCCCTCTTCTCCAGCTCTCCCTCAGCCAGTTCCAGTCTCCTCAGATGCTCCCCCGCTAAGGCACGGACTTCACACTTCACCTGGCACAACTGACTCTACATGCAAAAGGAAACATCCCCACATAGTTTTACAATGGATACACTGAAGATGTTTACACAAGAACACTCCTCCTTGTGCACAGGGTCTCTAGGGAGCAGAGCACTCTTAAGTTTAAGTTACACCTTATTGATACCCGTGGAGAAATTAATCCTCTTCATTTAACACATTCTAACTACCCAGTAAAAGTGGGCAGCCACCGTGGAACGCCCGGGAACCGACAAGAATTAACCTAACATGCATGTCTATCTATCTATCTATTTCATCTATCTATTTGTCTGCCATTATGCATGTGGCTTTTGTCAAAACATAGTCAGAGAGGAAGAGTATAAGATAAAGATCAGATATGTTGAATAATAGCAGTGTATTCATGTCTGCCTCAAGCACCTCAGAGACAATCACAATCAAGAGCAAAATGTGTGCATGACCTTTTAACCTTAGCAAAGATGCTCAAAGAAAAATCAGGGCAAAGGAGAATGATGTATGAACACTGGGGATTGGAGCCTGACCAATATATCAACCGATAACATTGGCTGATATAAGCCTGTCGCGGATATATCGGTATCACCACAATATATTGGTATCTGCCAACACAACATGCTACCTCACCCAGTGTTGTTTATCTTGCTGTATGGCGAGATAAATGGGCTTGTTGTGCTCACTTTGAATTCCTCCAACTCATTTTTCAGCTGAGACTCCTTCTGCACCATGTGTCTCCTCTGGGAGTCCAACCGTGATTCCATCTCCCTCCTCACCTCTTCCACCCCACATAGCATCTCTGCCCTACAAGAGACATCAGAGCAAAGTGGCTCTTCTGCGTTCATTCCAGGAAGGAAGGAACTTTCGGAATTTCACCAAACCTGAGCATTTCCACTTCAATCCTTAGATCCGCTACGCAGTTGTGCTGTGATTGGTCAGTAGAGAGAAGGCTGAGGCCACACCCACTGGGACACTCCCTGCTGCAGAACTCGCACGCCAACAGGTGAGCCTCCGAACCGCGCCTCTCTACCTGCACGGGACAACCTAAGAGAACATTGCTGAAACACTGCATCTCAACACAGGCATTGAGCTAACATCCAGGGATGGACGATTCTAAATTTCTGTTGTAGTCAAAATCCCCCAAAATTTGGTAGCTTAATACAATTTTTGGTAGCCCAGAAATCAGCTGATAATCTAGGCGGCTAATGAGAGCCACTCGTAATTGATCAGACACATCAATCACTACCAGTAAGAGTGAATCAGATTTCAGTTGTCATGTTTTAGGTCAAACAACCCTCAAACAATCCTCAATCCAGGAAAGTTTTTGATTAAAAAGACCCTCTAATTTCTCAGCAGTCCCCTGTGCTTTGCAGTACACCTCTTTTGTTGTTTAGCATGACAATATGGTAGTCCTGAGCAACAATCCCTTTCATACTCTTCACCTCATACTCTCCACTCTTTCTAAGTACCCCCTACAGTCCATTTACCCCACTCCACTCCACCGCAACTAGACCCTTCAAAATCACACTTCCAGATGCCCCATTAAATCTAGCACAGGGTTGTTGTTTTTTCTTGAATTACAACGTTCCAATGTCCAACACTGCAAGATAAGGAACCTACACTACATGCACTTAAGTGTCACATGGTACCTACCACAACGGTAACATGTGTGCTCTCCACCTGTCGACAACAGGTAACATACAGGCTTGTGAGCATGGGATTACACACGTGCAAAAACTCAGAGGTGATCAGTCATTAAAGAATGATGGAAATTTGACCCCAGAAGCTCATTGGATTGTACACATGTGAGTGTAGTGTAACCATGACAATAGAAGAGTCCACCCACCCACATCTACTTACACAAACACATGTGTCCTATCACCAGTATTCTTAACACAATGACTCGGGGGATCACATTATTCATAACATTCAAATAAATCCTTATACCAGGTCCCAAAAAAAAATCAATGTGGTAGTCAGTGGAAATTGTCGCACCTGTACTGGAGCAAGGTATGAAGGCAAACACACACTCTTCCTCGTGTGTGTGTAGGGTCTCCAGGGAGCATACCACGTCGCAACCCTGCCCTGCATTCACACAGCGGATCTGCAGATGGCTGAGGTCATTACGCATGTACCTAGAGTCAAACATTCAACCAGACCAGAAGCGCATGAGAGAAAGCTAGAATATGTTGAATATCAGCGTTGCGCACATGCGTGTGTTTGCCTTGAGCACAGCAGAGATGACCAGAGAGGGAGAGAATGCCTTGCTCATCATGAACAAAATCCATGCATGACCTTAAACCGCGGCCAAGATGCTCGTCAAACAATGAAGGATATGGAGGATGATGCGTGAACAGAGGGAGCCCAACTGATATATCAGCCTGCTTTTATATCAGCGGATGTAAACCTGTCACCTGTATCCGTATTGGCCTCATCACAACGCACTATCTCACGCTTGTTGTTCATTCGGTTGTATCTTGTTATAATACCAGCACACAATTATATTCTCTCAAACTCATTATTTGTTGTCTTATTTGCTGGATTTGTGAGAAGTACATAGTTTTTATGCTACGCACACATGCCTGCACTGCAGTATGCATCAAAAGATTTAGCCAATCGTCAATTAAGTTGCCTCATTTAATGCATATTGTTATTTGTAGTTTCTTTGGCATTATGTTGATAAACCTTGTGTGATATGAATGACGAGCTTGGAACCAAGTGTCAGGACCTTAACAAGCCACCAAAGTTTCAAAAACATAAAATATATTGACAATGAAACAGTGTAAAAACTGCGTTAGCGTCAGCTGTTAGAATTAGCAACTGGAACCAGACATTATATATTCTGTTGCATTTACTTGTCACAACATCCCTTAAAGAACCAAATTGAAGGGATTCATGCTAGAAAATGTGTGTATGTTATCTTCATTATTATTATTATTATTATTATTATAATTAACAATAATAATAATAACATATTGCCAGATATATCAGCTATCTTCCAAGCTGGGGCCCGAAATCCAGTATTGGTCAGGTTTTAGTGATGATGGAGGGACAGATAGGACCTGTATAGTGGTTTGAGACCGCTGAGGTCCAGTGGTAGTCTGTCCTCGGGACAAGAATGATGGTGAATGAGCCAGCTGCTGATGCATGCGCTGCAGTAGGCATGCTCACACGGGGCCTGGAGGGGGCGCTCCAACACATCCCGACACACACAGCAAAGAAGGCCCTCATTCACGTAGCCCACAAACCTGTCCAGGTCATAGCCCATCCTATGAACGCATGCAAGCACACACATACACACGCCAACAATTAAAACTCTTCCACCCATGTTTACATCAGTATGGGCTCACTTTATAGCCCCCTTCTTCCTGATCAGCAACTCAGGTGGTAAGAAATTAAAAAATGTCATCCTTACTTGACAAGTTCTCCTCTGCGTCATCCACTCCTCCTCCTTGTCCTTTGATGACCAATTTTCCCGTAGTCTATCTCCCCTTGCTCCTACTTGTCATGTGCGCCAACCTTTCCTCCCATCAACTCTGTGGTGTCTGCACTCTTTCTGTTGGTTCCTCCCAGGTGTGGGTTCCCTTCCCGATACCCCTCCCTCCCTTATCTCTTGGCGCTGCGTCTCCACGGATCGGTCGCCGTGACAACAAGGGTCTTTGAACTAAGGCAGACAGCTGTCGAGCGAAACCACAGAGGCAGAGACAGGGTTACACACACACACACACACACACACACACACAGTCTACTGTCTTGCATTTTACTTACCGGCATACCAGTTACCCTAACGTACATCTTAAACAGTTTGTCTCAGTCCTTCAACTGCCAGCCTATCTGTGTCTATATATACACACGACACAGTTTCCCAGTCTTTCCATAAATCTTCATCTCTCCCTTCCTTTCTATCTTTATCTCTAGATGTAGTATTAACATGGATTACACTCTCCCCTCTCCCCTGACTGTATTACAGACTCACAACATCACATCAAGGTCCAGTCCGCCCAGGCTTCTGCCTTTGCCTGCCACCCGAGTGGCATCGCACCCGTCCCCTATTCCTTCCCCCCGCAGGTGGTGGGCCCCCGGGGGGGGGGCCCCCCGGTGCTTCCTCCGGGCGTGCGCGACCTGGCTCCCTGCGCCGCCCAGAC
>OMOX01152678.1:0-10294 GCA_900312595.1 Guentherus altivela | reverse complement strand
CGTGTCTCCCACAGTGTCTTGTCTGATGCATTTAAAGTAATGCCCGTTTATCTTTGAAAAATCTCCTTCCTGCAACTGTCAGGAATGGTTCAGTTACCGGTTCTAATATCAGGAATGGCTGTGTTTCTTGTTTTGACCCCTGACACATCGTATAATTTCATATCTTCACAAGACCCCCTTAATATCTCTCTTTCAGATTGATTGATTGAATTGTTTTCTCGCTAACTCTCTCATTCTCACTTACCCTCTCAATTCATTGAACTCAACGGTTTGCTGCAGTGGCATTAGTAATTCTAACAGAACTTTTCCAAGTTTTAGAGATGAGGGGATTTTACAAAGAGGAGGTGAGTATTTGCATCAGTATCGTTGTTCTTCTGTTTTTCCTCCCCGTTTTTCTCTTCCATCTGTCCCACTCACCCCCACCCAACGTTGTTGGGGAGTATCTGGACCTGTGGCATCCTGGTCTGCGTGGAGTTTATGACGGATGACCAGATGAAGTCAGATGATTATCCCCCAAATATAGTGACTAATGTCTGCCACGGCAGATACCGGCAGCTTAAGAGACACAACCCACGCTAAACTCTGCTACTATGTGCTCATTGTCCTCTTCATTCACCATTGTGTTCTACCTCGTGTAGCAACATCTTTTTTCACTTCTGACCTGATCCATGAGAAGTCCCCATTTGAATCTACATCCTCTCACGTTTTCTTCCTAATTTAGAGGGCTTCTAATACGGGAGTTTTTCTTTGCCACTGTTGCCCACTGAGGTAAATGGTTAGTGATTTGTAATGTGCTCTGTGCTGTAACACGACCATAAGACGGGATGGTGACAGTCTTGTCTGCAACAGGTGACACAAAAAACCAACAACTGGGAAAGCAAAGACTGAATCCTGCTGTAGATTCACAGGTCGCCTGGTGCAATCTGGTTCAGTTGTAGTCCTTCTTGTCTCTGCTGTACCCAGAGGATCAAGAAAAAAACGTTTTTAATCATCAACACCACAATGATCAAAACTTGATGGCTGGAGCTACTGCCCTCTGTCTTCGTGTGGTTAACGCGCTCCTGAGCTGGCTTCGGTGGAATACAAAGCCAGTGGTCCCCGGTTTTACATACTCTGCTTCTGGAAGGACCAACCTGTCAATCTCCTATTCCAGGTGTTACAGGGAGTCTGTCTGGGTTATCCCACTTTGCAAAAGGTGTAGACAGGTTTGTGTGTGTGTGTGCGCACGCGAGTGCAAGAGCTCCCCTGCCTATCCCCACACTGTGTCTGCCCACCAGCTGCCACTCGGGGCGATGAGGTGACATTACCTTTCCTGCTTACGAAAAGCCTTTGACAAATCACTGTCTGCCTCCTTCTGGGAGAAACTGTTAACCAGGACTCCTGCTAGTCTGGGTGGATCAGTAGCTGTCTATGGACTTCTGTGTTTGCATGCAACCTGTTTAAATTTGTGTTATCAGTATTTGCGTATGGACTTCAGTGTTTGCAGGTAGTTTACATGTTTTTTTTGGTTTTGTTTGTGCTTTGTTAATGTGTGTATTCGTATTTGTGTATGGGATGTCTGTGTTTGCATGTAGCTAGTAGTTTGTGTGTGATTATTATTATTTTTAATTTACATTTTTTTTAGTGTGTGTATTAGGGATGTCCTGATCCAGTTTTTTTTAGTATCGACCAATACCGATGGGACATTTTTTTCAAGTACATTAAAGTTAGTGAAATCCATCCAATACATATCCAAAAGATAGCCTTCACAATTGAATAGTTCTGTATTCAGAAAATTATTTTAAAAGATTAAGATTAATAATCTCTTTATGAGAAGAAAAAAATATCTTGCATTGTCCATCAGAAATAACATGGACCCATTGCTTGTCTATTTCCCAGGTGTTGAGTATCTATTCGATTGCCTAACTATTATTATACAAATATCGCATGTTTCAAATTCAAAGTGGAGTTATGGAGCCCCAGAGTGGCCATCCTTATTACATGGTAATCTAATAGTTCAAAAGTCCTTGGCCTAGTTGTGGCCACTCTGGGGTTCTGTAGTTACCCGTTGTGGTGTGGGTATGGCTGGATTTGGGCCAGCGCACCTGTCCTGAGTCAGTAATGAGGCTTTAGAGCAGGGGAGCTGGCACACTCCTGTTCTATCACGTGAGTGATGCAGACAGGATGTAAGCCAGCCCCTCTCATCCACTAGGGGGAGCTAGACCAAGAACAGAGCTCATGGCAGCCTCTGTCAACGAAATAGACCTTTGCTGCAACGAACATCTTCGTCCTGTGTCTCTGTGCTGGGAGCCCCTTTAGAAAGCCAGTCACATGGCTCTTTGGCAGGCAGTTCTGCTACACCCGCAAACCAGAAGCGTCATGAAAAGACCCTCCCCTACCACCTGTAGTAATACCACCCTGTCCTAACATACAGATACCGATATGACAACTAGCTTAGACGTTGCACTGATAAACAAAGGAATTGGATTGGGTTTAATATGGGTTTGTTTTTTTAAGTGTGTATATCAGTATTTGTGTATGAACGTCTGTGTTTGCAGGCAGCTAGTTCGTGTGTGTATGTGTGTATCTGTATTTGTGTCTGAACGTCTGTGTTTGCAGGCAGCTAGTTCGTGTGTGTATGTGTGTATTTGCACGTAACATATCCCGGCAGTCATATGACTCAAGTCAGATTTGAGTAATCAATTTGATGACTTATTTGATGACTTGGGATCTAGGCAAATGACTTGGGACTTACTTTGGACTTGTACATGCATCTTTTCAGACTGTCCTGTGACTTCATATATGATGATTCAAAAAAACTTGCAATATTATTTCAGAAAAATCTAATTATATTTCATTACCAATTTGCAGATGAAATGTATGTTATTAGTCAAGTAGGGTGAAACTCTGCTGGAGGTGTAATAAATTCTTCACTAATCAAAGCCGATTATTCTTTATTTCAAATTGATAACTCACTAAAATTCATATCGATTGGGTGTGACTTGATTTGACATCCTATTGGGACTTAATACTTAAGCCCTGCTGGCTACTGTATCCTTATTTGATCTCTGTGCATCTCCAAACAGCTTTCCTCATATATTATTAATGGCAGGTGTATACACACACACACACACACACCCTACCTGCAAGTATCCTTTACCTCTCAGTGCGGGTACCCAATATGAACCGCGGAACAAATTGGACAATTCATTTGAATTAAATGAGTGTGAGAGAATGTGTGTTTGTGTGAGAGAGACAGAGAGAGAAAGAGACAGGTCTCTGAGGTACCTAGCTAGATGGTAATGGGAGACTGACGCACACAATCCAGGCGGATAAAAAGAGTTGATACCGCTGTGTTATAATGGGATTTATGCAAGGTAACAGGTTGTTTGGCAATTCCTATAGAACTGAAGTAGCTTCATCAGATGGTGAGAGATACCTCTTCAACACCTCACAGGGCTTTAAAAATGTCTCTTTTTAGACGCCTTTCTGAAAAATGTTATTTTTAAATTCCACCTGCAGCATATTAATGGGTTTCGTCATGACACAGTAGCTAAGCAACTGCTGCACCATCAATATAGTCTCATCTTTCGTGAGATCATCTTTAGCTTCATGAAGATAATCTTTTTTTTTGCTTAATATTTGACATTTATTATATTCCCACAACTTTGAAGGAAATAATGTCATTAGGAGGAATCTAGTGTTAAATCTCAGTTCAGGGAATGTTGTTTCATTGGCCAAAATATTAGAGTCTTTACTCTCTTTCCAGGAACTACCCTGAAGATGACTCTGATCCCCAGAGCACAGACGTTCCCAAGCTTCCTGTCTCAGCACCCCGAGTCCCAGCAGCTGGGAGAAGCGCCATCGCCCTCTAGTGGCTTTGAATCCAGTTGCAGCCCGCGGCCCATCCAATGACAGCGATATAAGAATGGGACTCTTTCACTCCACCACTTTAAAGAGGCTGTATGTATATTTATGTATAGCGGGACGTGTAATATGCCATCGTATTTCAAAATGTACAAATAGTGTCAGTTGTAGGGCGAGTGAAACATAGAAACAAACAAAAGTCCTCCCTTTTGTCCCTATCGTACAACAGCAGTAGCCTAAAAATGTGCACCAAAAAAATCTTCTCTTGTAGTTTTGAACAAAGAGGACATTTTATGTTTGCATTATACTGTAAAGGTCAACCAGCCTTTTATATTGCTACAATACGCATTAGGAAAATTTCAAGGTACGCAGGTTAAAAAGAAACATGTTTAGAAAGAGCTTTTCCCACAATGCGTAGTTTCAACGTACCTTATACCGGACATGTAATGCTGACTGGGGTTACAGGTTTATTTTAAGGTTGTATTCTGGCATTGTAGACAAGAGGCTCTATGATCCTTACAAAAAAAGAACAAATAAGATCCATAACAAAGGGAAACAATATACTCTGACAGGGTCTCCGCACGGCAAAAAGTCTGAACTGCCATCAACTGTTTTTTTGGGGGGGGGAATTTTATATTTATTAAAGAAAAATTAAATAGCGGTATTTTACCATAATACCATATATATGTTTTTCAGGGCGGCTGGTGTCATTTAACTACACATTTGCACATTTGTTTGTTCCAGAACCTTCATTAGCTACATTTTGGTAGAAATCCCCCTCATCCAGTATTTTTGTTATAATTTTGTCTAGGTATTAAAGTAAAATATAAATCTTAACTTAAGATAACCTGCAGATGCCGTTTGAAGGCAGCAATGACTCATCAAAACATTTAACCAATTCAGGAGGATAAGGATCAACAGTTTTTGTGCTTTCTAAATGTATTTAGTTAAAGTGGTGCAGTGCACTTGTCCGAAACGGTGGGATGTAAGCTCATAGGTGGTTGACGGGGCATCCTACTCGCAGGGTAGTGTGGGACCTTCCTGCACGACAGCTTCAAATCCCCGATGAGCGACTCGTCGGGGAGGGTGTTTGTTTATCGACTGACTGAGCCTCGTTACGGCTGCTGATATTTCCGGCTTTCTGCAAGGATGGGACATTGACATCACGGGGGGCTGAGAGACTAGGCTGAAACAACCAAAGACAGAGTTCCCCCACGGTCTTCTCTAATGAAAGTCCTCTGGGCCCAGAAATCTGCCCACGATTCTAGATGGCTAATATTAGACAACTGCATTTCAGCAGACATGTCTACTAGTAACGGTGCATCAGATTTGTACCATGTTTTAGGGCAAACAAACCCCTAACTATCCAGGGAAGTTTTGGATCAAAAAAGACACCAATTGCTTGGTAATCTCAAAGGCTCTGCTGTGCTACTTGCTGGTGGCTCCGGTTGGCCACGCTACCGATTAGTCCACACTGGTCATGGAGCGAAGGACTCCTCCATTTCCTGATCCTTTTTCCAAGTTTTGGTTCAGAAAGAAAAGCTACCAAGAGTCATTACAGGCAGAACCACAATAGTGTCAAAAATACTTGTTGAAAAAAAAAAGTGCACCTGTGAAATTAATGTCCTCCGAGTCTCAAGTGCCTTCTGACATGGAATGCAGGGAACGTTCCCCAAGGCCAGTCACTGGGCCTTGAACCTATCTTTGTGAATGTTCGTCTGCACTGCCATATCACTTTGAAAAGCATCTTCAACATTTCTTAGAAGTAGCTGTTTCACTCCCCCAAATCCATGCAACATTCTCCAGAGATTTCTCTTTGTAGAGATGAACTCTAGGCACTTATTGCTAATGTACACGGCGATTGCCAGGTAGTGAGGCGATTTGGAAGACTTTAGAGTAGTCTTATTCAATCTTCGTGTGACTGGAATAAATGGTTTAGTTTCCTGGTGGTCACTACATGGAAAAATCACCCAAATAAAATGTAGATATAGTGTATGAATATCAAGGGGTAGTGTTGGGGCTGAGTTGACCACAGTAGAAAAACTGTCGAGCCCAAACAATTAGAACGCCATACGCCTTTATTGACAGCGTACTGATCCAAGTTGGATTTCCGTCAGCTCAGGTCATGTTGGATCTTGGTCAGGTTTTTTCTGACCTGATAAATGTCCAATCCAGATTGAAAGGTGTGGTAAGGGTGGAGGCAAAGACTTCTGAGTGTGCAGGCCTTGTTTTTCCCCCATCCGTAGCATCTAACCATAGTTGATGCTGAATGCATAGGAGTCACATGCCATATCAGATTTCAGGTTATGGGAGGGGAACTAGACCTGTAATCCATTAGAAGAGGAGGAGAAACAAGCATGTGACATTGGCTGCAGAACTCCCACCATGCAAAACCATGTATTCTAGAATCAGCTGGTTTGTGGCACTGATCTCAGGCCACCGGACATCCTAAATTCCACATGAAAAAACATTACTTAATGTGTCATCTCTATTAGTGCTTCTCAATCGTGGGCAGGGGCTCGGGGGGCCGTGAGATGACAGGAATCTTTCTGTAAGCTAAAGAATTTACCCACTACAATCACAAAACATAAAGAAATACACCAATGTAATGTGTGTGTGTGAGGGGGGTTCTTACAAGCAAAAAGGTTGATAGCCGATAGGTCTAAATTATCAAAGAAATTCCCCCAAGATCTCTGGTAAAAGTTGTTCTGTTCTTTTGAAGCTCTTGGCAATCTTTAAAAGTTAAGTATTTGAGGATGTTCCAGAGAAAGTGTATTTTTACATTTTGAAATGACAGAAGTCAGCTACAGGTCAGAACAGCCTTTTAAGAGACAATCAGCGCTATGTAGTGATCACTTAACCAGTCCAAACACCTTCCACCTCTTTCGGGACTTCCTCACGTGAATTTTTTTCTTCCCTGAGAGCCGCTATGAATGTTTCGTTATGCCAGGTCAAAGTGTGGAGACGTAGATGAAACCACTGGTCATGCAGCTCTTTGCATTTTGTTGAAGATGACAAATTGTACACAGTTTGTCCTTTGTTTCAGTGTATTTCACAGTACACAGGAGATCATTTAACTTGAGCATGTTGGATAAACAAAGGGCCCTTCTACGACAGGTTGCCAGCATTGAGGTGATACAACGCAAGATCTACAAAGAATTGTCGGATGTCGATGGCTATTCCCTCATATTGCTGCCCTGTCTGTCTTGGGTTTGATGGATAGGATAGTTTATGGAGGTCAACTAGCTCTACTGCAGAGCGTTGGCCGCTGTACAACCAGGATGTGTGGAGGAAGTTGGAATTTATGGTGTTAATCATTTGCTGTTCCCCTATTTTGTCTGTTCTCCCATATTTATGGCTACCATAGTACACCTTGTTTGACTATAATGTTGGTACGTATACACCTGATAGTTCTCTTTTTGTTCTTGTTAAAAAAAATGTGTTTGTGTCTAGATGTACTGTCAAGTCTACCATGTTTGTGTTTTGTTATTGTCGTAACTTTGTTAGCACTTTCAACACAGAGTGTAAAAATACAGTTTTCACTAACTAAATGTACATATGTAATGTTTTTGAGGAACAAAAATAAATTGAATGTATGCTACAAGTCCTCTCCACAGATTGTTAGCAGATATACTCACACTGAATCTTCCAACAGAAGAAACAACAGTGATCAACAAGGTTTGAAATCTACAGTCATCTTTCCATTCTTTTTTTGGGAAAATGCATGCTTATTGATATTGGATATTCCTTCATTCAACTAACCCCACCCATTTCTCAAAATGTATTTCAGATTCCAGCTTTACCACAGCAGATAATTCAGGTACTTACATCTTATCTGATTAATTATGAATCAGAGGGTCTTTTGGGCCATCCGCAAAGCAGCTGTACATCTGTTTTAGTTAAGAACATATTGGACACATTTGTTTGCAATGATAGTGCAGGTTAATGGCGCCACAAGGCAATTCTCTGAAAAAAACACATTTTGTACATTCCAGGTGCATAAACCTTGGGTTATTCTTCTAACTAATAACCGATACTCATTAATCGGTCATTAACCACTAACTAATACGCATATTACGCTGAACATAACATCTCCGATAACCATGGAATGTCAGTCTGTGATCTTTTCCCAATACAAATCCTGCGGCTTCCTTTCACACGAAAGGGTCCATGTGAGTGGGACTTGTCCTGGAATGGCTGCGTTAGCTGTTAGTTTCGGTACATTAAGTGGGTGCGTGACTTGGTGAACGTTCTGAATCCATGTTGGGTTGCAGAGTTGCTTTTGCGACCTGTATTGATTTGCGGGGCTCAATAGCCAGTGAAAACTCTGGTAATTTGTCATTCCCGACTGTCTCGTTGTGTGTAAATGTAAATTGGAAACTGGGCTATTTACTAAAATGAAAACTGTTAAACCAATAGGATTTATCGGTCAGGATTCTACAGATAAAACGGTTAAACATTAACTTCTGAAAAATATATCTGGAAAACCAAAGCCCCGACAGAATTCATTGTTTTGAATGGGCTTAAATCACGTGCAGTTCATTACAAATACGGGACATAGAAACTGGAAGTGAAGCCCCATGACCTGCATCACTCAAAAAAATGCCTGTCATTTACAAATACAGACGTGCTCAAATCAGGAGGCACTGTAATTTATGCGAGTGGTCCATTTCAACGCTTGACGGATTTCTTGGACTAGCATTTTGTCGTCATAGCTTCCCCTCCCAGGAAATCATTCTCCATGAAGTAATGAGTTGGTAACAATGACAGTGTATTTTATTGACGCCACATTGAGGTCATTCAGTCATGCATCAGTATCAGTATTGCTGGTCACAGAGACACATGCAGTCTGATATTCATGTGACAGTAACAGCCGGAACCAACGCCACTTGATGAACGACAGACAACCGACGATGACGAGGCGGATGACAGGCAAACCACCTGGAGTCCCAAACTACATTGTCCAGTTCTTAGCTCTGTGTTTCCTCCTATGTCCTTATTTCTTGTGCCACTGCCTCCATGTCTACGAAAACAGAGTGAATCATAACGTTGATTGATCATGCAAGAAGTCGTCAGTGCAAATGGATTTCTACAGCAAAGAAACGCCGATGTCAGAGCTGACAGCCACCCTGATCTCTACAAAGAGGTGAATAGCACATCTAGCTTTAACTGTAGTCCACAGGAACACACGAGACATTTGTAAGCATAAATCTATGAGCAGACAGCTTAGTGCATTTGTATTTAAGCACACTGTTTATATAGTTCAAAATACTAGTAAGGACAGCCCTAACTAAAACAACTTATAAAGTGATCAATCGTGATTAATCACAGCCTCAAATGTGATTTATGCAATTAAAAATATGAATTGTTTGATAACACTAATAAGTGGGTTCTTTTAAACAGCGTTGCCTTAATCTTCAGACTAACTGGTTTTCTTAGTTTCACACATAGTTGGAGTCATTTCACTTTCAACTCATTTCAAAATGTGATTGAAATGCAATGAATCATGGTGTAGCTTTCAATTGCTATAATTTCTTTGCAGTTGGACACTGAGACCTTATTTAGAGAAAGAGAGAAAGAAATAAGATTCCAAAGATGTATGGAAAGAGATCCAGTTGCTCTAGGTCAGGGGCCCTTTGGTTGTCCCTGTGCGGCTCCATGGGGATATAGCTGTCACTGAATTTATCATCTGTAAATCAGCAGGAAAAATTAACATAGCCCTTTAAAATGAACTCCGCATCATAATTGAACTTAAACTATTAAATATAACTAAAAAACATTTTAAACGATAGCACCCTTACTTGCTAACACTCTAGCCGTTAATTTTGGTTTTCAGCCAAGGTTTTCTCTTCCACTTGCAGCAGGACCGATTTTTGAACGCAGCGTGCAAAACACTAATATAGCCTACTTATACAAATAATTATTGATTGTGTATATTTGCAGGTATGGCGGGGGCGTGACAGAGAGCACCAGTTGCGAGGCAGGCTGTGCTAGAGGAGCAACAGGCTACTAGACCATTTGTTATTGAAACATAAGACAGATGAAGTAAATATCAGTGTTCATCTTAACATAAAAATGTAGGCTAAATTATTTTTTTCATACACCATAAGTTATTAAAACAACATTAAATGTATGTTAATGTTGCAGTTTATTAATCCCCGTAAGGAAATTAGTTCTCTGCATTTTTACCCATTCTAACTACTAAGGAGCAGTGGGTAGCCACCATGCGACGCCCGGGGACCAACTCCAGTTTGAAGGCCAGTGCCTTGTTCAAGGGCAGTGACAGGAGTATTAACCTAACATGCATGTCTTTTGATGTGGGGGATACCGGATTACTCAGAGGAAACCCGTGTGAACACAGAGAGAACATGCAAACTCCACACAGAAAGGCCCCATTCGGGTTTTGAACCCACGAAAATTTCCCTGTGAGGAAAAAGTGATAACAATG
>OMOX01152174.1:0-17275 GCA_900312595.1 Guentherus altivela | reverse complement strand
TTCTCTCCCTCCGCCTTTCTTCCCCTCTCTAACCCCCCCGCCCCCCTCTCCTCTCATCCTTTGTCCCCCTCTCCATCACCCCTCTACCACTCCCCTTCCACATCTCTCTCTGTCTTTCAAGTCAATAGGTTAATGGACATGAATGTGAAATTAATATAATTGCATTACATAAAAGGACAAAAATTAGTCAGAACACAAACAATATAAAATAACAGTAAATGACTGTGTTTGTGTGTGTTTGTTCATATGTGTATTGATAGTACTGGGTTTGCATAACTATGACTATAATAATCACTGTGTCCCTCTCTCATTTGTCTCTCTCCCACTCTCTGCTCTGTATCTCACCCTCTCTCCTCTCTCTGTCTTTCTCTCTGTTTCTTTGTTTCTGTCTCTCTCACAGCCCTGTGTGATGATGAACAACATCCAGCAGATGAGGGTTTTGTTAGAGAAGATGTTTGAATCGATGGGGGCCAAACAGGTGAATACACACACACACACACACATACGCTTACACACACACACTCACACGCACCTACGCGCACACACCCACACACGCACACACACACATACAAACACAGTCACATATGCTAGAGATGACTGTCAAAATGTTATCCATTCCAGTACCATTATTGATTCTGCTTCATGATTCAGCTTCTTGCTGATTCCATTATCGATTCTCAAGAAAGAACAAATGTTTTACTCAACGTTCAAGGCTTGTAACATTTAACGTGTCATCCAAGTTATGAATTTATTCAGATGAACATACATGCTTGATACAGGCACCAAATGATTGTGTTTATAGCTAATTTTATTTGAAATTGCACAGTCCAGCCACTATATACAGAATGATAAATACACTGCCAGTGTAACTTTATATAAAGTCACTTATAACATTTAACTTATATACTATTATTTATAACAGACATTCCAGTGAGGATTATACATGTCTCACTCATTCATAATAGGAAGACTCCTTAAAACTCCCGCAAAACAGAGTAAACAAGAGTGCCATGTCCATATAGCCGAGACACAGCAAAGACGTGTTCAGTGTGGATTGTAAAGTTGCAAATGATGCTGCTGAGGTGATGCTGACGTGACGCTCCTGTTACACTTCCAGTGTAGATTGGGGGTATGTTTCTGTTAGGGTTTCTCATGGTCTTTCATCCATGTGTTGTACAGTAGCTTGGTTTGACAATGCTGACAAAGGACTCTATTTTAATCAAGTTCAAAGCATTACCTTGACGTCTTCTGGACGACACTTTACAGCCAAAATGAGCTTCTTCTTCAACTGAAAACATACCACCACTTGAATCAAATTGTAATCGCCAGATTCCAGCGAAAGATTTCACGAGCGTGAGAATTATTTCTTCTTCCACCAAGAGCAATATGCAAATGAATGTTTTGCTCGGTTAGTATTTTACTAGTTAGCTTGGGGTAATGAAACATTCAGGGCATTGTGCCAGAAGTGCAGGAAGCTGCAGAGAGAAAAGCAAAGACGAGGGAGTGTTTCTGCTTTTTCTCTGAGAATGTCTTTGTCCTACCGGTGTTTGACTGTGTGTGTCTCTCTGCAGCTTACAGCTGAGGAGGAGAGGGTAGGTCCAGAGCTGTTCTCCCTCCTCCCTCCATTAGGGCTAGTTGACTCCCTCACCCCCCAAACTAGGACTCACCACCCCGCGTTGCTGAGCAGCGGACCTCTTTATCCACCCCCTCCTAGTGTGAATGGCCCCTTTCTGTTTGGTTCTGCTTCGATTTCTGATCGATTCTTAATGAGTATTTGAACACATTTTTATTCAGTATACAAGGTAAAATATGATTTAAAAAAAAATAAAACATAATCTGAACATATTTTGTAATGTAAGCCATGAGTTTATTCAAGTGAATATACAGGATCGATAGCAGAATCAATAGTCTCAAGGCTTATCAATTCTCCGGTATTGAACCAGTTCTGAATTTAGAACCGGATTTGGGTTCCCAGCCCTAACTACCCATGATGCACAGCAATCCTATGCCTTCTCCATCCAAAGGGATTTTGCAGCAGCCTCACAGGACGGTCTTTTCTCTCCCAACCGAAACATTCCTACCTCACCCAGACCACCCCGAAACCCATCCCTCAGAGAAATTCCCTCCATATGCATACATGTTTGAATGATACTAGGGATATCCCGATCCAGGTTTTTTTGCCTCCGATCCTGATCCGATCCATTTCATATTGAGTATTGGCTGATACTATTACCCATCCAATATTTCTTTTCCTAGATAATACAGCTGCAGAATGCGCACTTCAAGTACATTAAAGTTAGTAAAAAACAATCCAATCGAAGTAATATATGCTTGATAAATTGATCAGCTCTGCATTAAGAAAATGATGTAATATGATAATGATAATTATAATAATTATAATCATTATTATTATTATTAGTAGTAGTAGTAGTATAAGAAAAATATTTCTTGCATTGTCCCTCAGAAATGGACCCATTGCTTGTGTATTTCCCAGGTGTTCACCATATCCTCTATTGCCTGACTGATTATGATGCAATACTGCACATTTAAAATTTAAACTGGAGCCACGGAGCCCCAGAGTAGCCATCCTTATTACATGGTAATGAAATACTACAAATGTTCTTGACCTACTTGTGGCCAATCTGGTGGTCTGTAGTTACCCTTAAACCAGAACAGTGTTATAAAAAAATAAAAAACTCCCTTACGACCTGTGTCATAACAACCCTGTTCTAAGCAAGGTGCCGACATGCAGACACCGATATGTCAACTGGTGTAGACAAAGCACCAATAAACAAAGGATCGGAATTGGATCGGGTTTAATATGTTCATATCTTCCAATCCCTATCCACTAAAATATGTGTTAGAGCCCTAAACTATACTATTTTCTGTGCTGATGCTCTGCCCACGAAGCTCGAAAATGAAGAGGAGCCAGAGGAGTTTGACGAGGAGGTGGGTCAATCTGTCTCTCCATCTGTCTGTCTGCCTAGCATTCAGACGAGTGAAGTTACTTTTTAGGAACCCAACACTGCTTCTCATAAAAAAGTGGGGCCATCAGCGTTTGTGTTAACAGATGCAGTTGATTTGAAAACCTTAACATGTAAAAAAAACAACGCTGATTGATCACACCAAATATGGTAAATGCAAATGAGTCATTGTCGATGTAAGGAGTTCTATATAAAACAGAAAAATGCTGGCATCAGAGCAGCCAGCCACCCCGATCTTGAGAAAGGGGTGAATGAAACATCTAGCTTAGAAATTTCAATGGTGAGACCAGGATGCTGTAGAGACATCATTTCAATATGATGATGATTACACCTATTAGGGATGGGCCTTTTTCACATTCTTTCTCTAATCGAATAATGGCCTGAATTTTGAATTAAATTTATGGTTGCAACCGCTTCAATTTTTGGAATGACAAACATGGTCTATGAATGCTTTTCAGTTATCATCTTCATTCTGCTGCACAATCCCATTGAACAGATGAGCCGGACACAAACATAGTCCTTAGTATGATAGACTTTCTTGTGCTGTTAGTTTACACTTAACAACACTTTCTACTGTAAGAGCATCTTAAAGTTAGCACGCTAACAGTCCTACATAGTCTATGACGTCAGTCTATGTGTGTCGTAACATTACAGTACCAGTAGTACTACATAGTATTTGTCAGTCTATGATCGTCTTAAAACTACAGTACCAACAGTTCTATGTAGTCTATGACCTCAGTCTATGAACCTCCAACCTATGTGCACTATTAAAACAGTATATATATATATATTAAAAAAAATTAGATGCCAGAAATCAGTTTCACAATCCATTTAGAGTACTTAAATAATGGAATAGTGATGTTCTCCAGATTTACTTGGAGATGTTGAAGAACACCAGGTCTAGGCATCAAAAAGTGGTCAAGGATACAAGCTCATCATATTTCTTTGACCTCACTTCCATAAACTTCCACAGCTCTAGGGTCCTCTTAAATGCTGGTGACTCTGCGACTAGCCCCTTCCCCAGTTATAGTATTGAGGTGTGTCCTGAACAGTACGAGGTGTTTTTGCTCTATTTTACAACCAAAGTTGAGAATATCAGGCTCCACATCTCCCTTCTGGGATGTGACCTCTTAGTTCCCCAACATAACTCTTTTACTCCTGTTTTAACCCTATCTCCCTGGTGACTTTCGTGGAAACTATTTCCTCTCTGAAATCATCTTCATGCTCTTTAGACATCATCCCTGCCAGACCCCTGATCCTACACTTGGTCCTCATAGTCTTTCAATCTTACAGAACTCACAGGTCACTGAGTCAATCCCCTCCTATTTCAAGGATGCCGTTGTTCAACCCCTCTTTAAAGGAACCTAATCTTGATCGCCTTGACCCGGCCTGTTTCAGACCTATCTTCAAACTGCCAATTTATCAAAGGTTTTTAAGAAAGTAATCTCTCCACAACTTGTATCCTTTATGAATAATGACAACATCTTTGTACAATTTTAGTCAGGTTTCAGAGCCCATCATAGTACAGACACTGCCCTCCTTAGGCTCTTGAAGGGCCTCCTAGTTTGATTCTTCTGGATCACACTGCTGCTTTTGATACAGGAGACCACTCTATTCTTCTCAATTGCCTTGCAAGGTGGGTAGGGGTTACTGATACTACCCACAAATGGTTTTCGTTATACCTGAAGTGCAGATCCCTTTCAGTTGTCATCGGGAATATCTCTTCCTCCTTTGCGTCTTTCACCTGTGTTGTTCCACAGGGGTCTATTTTGGAAGCTTTACCTTTCTCTATTTTTATGCTCCCTTTTTGTCAGATCATTCAGAGACATGGCGTGCAGTTCCACTTATGCAGGCAACACCCATCTTTATGTACCCTTATAGCCTGGGGATACTGGCGGCCTAACCACTATTACTGACCACCTTGCAGATATTAAATGTCCCAAAACTTCCTCCAACTTAATGACAGTAAATCAGAGATTGTCATATTTGGCCTACCCAACTCTGTTAACCTCATTCAGAACAACCTTGGTAGTCTGTCTGCTAATGTCAAGCATATAGCAAGAAATCTGAGAGCTGTATTCAATTCAGACCTCTAGTCCAAGGACCAGGTCACAAAAGTTGTTCAGTTTTGCTTCCTGCAGCTTAAAAATATCTTTAGAATAAGGTCATGTTAGTCTTTCGCTGACCTCAAGAAAGTTATTCAGGCCTTCATCTCTTCTCGTCTAGACTACTTCAGTGAGCAGCTACCAAGCCGCGCCCTAGGACCAACTCCAGTTCTAAGGCCAGTGCCTTGGTCATGGGCTGTGACAGGAGTATTAACCTAAAATGCGTGTCTTTTGATGTGGGGGGAAACCGGAGCACCCGGAGGAAACCCACGTGAACACGGGGAGAACATGCAAACTCCACACAGAACGGCCCCCAGTCGGGCTTTGAACCCAGGACCTTCCTACTGTGAGGCAACAGTGCTAACCACTGGGCCACCGTGCCACCCAAAAGACTATTGGAACCAGCAACCTTTCTTTTCCCCTTTCACTCTCCCCTTATGTTTCCTTCCAATGAACCTATTTCTCTCTCTTCCTTCAATTTGTTTAGTTTGACTTTTACACATATGTATCTTTACGGACATCTGCAAGCCTTTTTCAATGATCAGACTCATTGGGGTTTGTTGGGGCATAGCTGACAGGTTGGGTGAAGTGTTGGGGTGGTAGGGGTGGGATGGGTAATTTCCGGAACAATTTTCTTTTACGCTTTGTATGCACCGTTTTTTGTTATCTTTCTGTTTTGTTTTATACTCATTTTTGTGCACATATACACTGCTAAGGATGTTTTTGTAAGGAGCCTGAAGTCAATAAAAATTGTTGAAAGTAAAATATCAATTTACAGTATTTCACAATTAATTAGCAGGCTGGAACTTTGAGAGTGTGTCATTTTCATCAACAGACACTGAAGAACACAATGCTTGACTTGTGTGAATATAGTTTTATAAAGTAGTGTATCATAATTTTAAATGTATCTTGTTTGTTGGTGGTCTCTGGTTGGTTGTTAGTGGATTTTATTTTAGAAAAAAGAAGAGTGTAAGGACACTTGTTTGACATTCAGCATATTCTTTCTTCAAAGTAAGTAGCCTTTAAGAAACCATGTTTCAAACAACAGACTCACAAATTATCTACTTGGTTGTTATAATAGAAAACAGGCAATCACATTATCATTAAAAAGATTGCAATTTTAATTGGGAAATGTTGCAAAGATATGACGTGGCAGATGGGAACATAGACCATCTTTCTTGACACACATATTGGTCAGGAAAGGGTTAAGGCTGTATGTGATTTCATGTTGTGATAACATGTTCTGTTATTGTTCTGTGGCCTTGTTCAGTAATAATAAAATAATTGGAACTTTATTGATCCCCGTGGGGAAATTGTCCTCTGCATTTTGACCCATTCTAATTACTTAGGAGCAGTGGGCAGCCACAGTGCTGTGCCTGGGGAGCAGTTAAGGGGTCAGTGCCTTGCTGAAGGACACTTTGATATGATACCAGGAGGGGCCAGGGATTGAACCGGTGATCTTCAGACTGCCAAACAAGTGCTCTAACCCCCTAACCTCCTCCTCTAACCTCTAACCAAGCGCTTTAACCTCCTGAGCTACTGCCATGGAGCTACTGCCAGTAAAGCAGCTACAACTCATTCGAGTTCAGCAGTACAAAGTGTCTATCTGTGGTTGTTGTCACAAACGCTACAACATAATAAATAAATAGATTAAAAAAACAGATGGTTTTAAACAGATCAGATCTTCTTATTTACTTCTTTGAACACACTATTTTTATGTAATACTTTATGTTGGGCTGCTCAACCACTATACTTTCCAAAACAATTTTAATATAGAAATGTTGCAAAGGCAAGACATAATTAAAAAAAGACTTGGACGGTGAACACTCCATCTGTTTCACAGAGTGCTCCGTGCACCTTAGAGCGTGCTCCCACCATCTCCTTGCACATTTAAATACTCATCGTAGTATCAGCAGCATTGCTTTGAAGCACTTTTAAGCTGGTTGAAAGGGTATTGCGACAATTCTGCATGTCTACACAATGTTATCTTGAAGGGTTTCTCAACAATCAGTCATGGACCCAGTCTAGGTTAATGACCAAAGGTGACAAGGCCTCTGCTGATAGGGCTCCCTGCCTCCGGAAGGGCCTGCCTGAGGAAATCAGACAAGCCAATTCTGCATCATCTCTGAAATCTCTCCTCAAAAAGCCCTTTTACAAAAAACATTTTTATAACATCTTAATTTCTATGCTTTTATTGTTTTATTCGTGCTTTTGCATATTCGTAGTTTACTACCTTTTATTTTGAGCTCATATTGTTATTATTATTGCTCTTGTCGAACCATGCATAATATTTTACTGTTCCTTTTCACTTGTTATGGGTAGCACTTTGCGATTGTACTTTTATTGCAAATTAATCGTGCTTTGACTTAAGCATGCATTCTCCCCATTACATAATGACTTGGTACTTTTATTCTTAACTTTCCTTTATCCCATTTTCCCTCTCTTTGTTCTCATTAGTTTTTTCTTTGTTCCATTTTTACCAGGCCATCACTGACAATGAAGGGGAGGATCACATGGTGGGTAGACTAGCAGCATACAGCTAGCAGCGAGAAGATATAGCTGTCATCAAAGTAGCTTAGTATCAGTCCAAAAAAGACATCCTTTTCAGTGTGCTAATTTCCCCCTTTCTTTTATTTTCAACATCCATTTCTATTGTGGACACCAGTCTGAAGATTCTGAGGTGAGGAGGATTGGGTCCATTGGGGTTCACAGTTGTTACTGGTGTGAAGTTGTCAGGGTTGAATACTAAGTATTTTTTACTCAAGTACTCTTCAGTACTGTTCAGTTTTGAGAGACTTGACTTGAGAATTTAAAATTTAGGGTGATTATGTACACTGTGCATTTCAAACTATATCCTGCAGTTACTTGTAAAAAATTTTTGCACACAAACATCCTGAAGTCACACTTTATTGAAACCTGTGGGGAAATAAGTCCTCTGCATTTGACCCATCCTGACTACTTAGGAGCAGTGGACATCTACCGTGTAGCTCCCAGGAACCAACTCTACTTTTAAGGCCAGTGCCTTGGTTGAGGGCAATGGCAGGAGTATTAGCCTAACATACATGTCTTTTGGTGTGGGGGAAACCCACGTGAACAACATGCAAACTCTACACAGAAAAGCCCTAGTCGGGTTTTGAACCCAGGACCTTCTTACTGTGAAGACAATAGTGCTAATCACTGAGCCACCAATGTCTTTTGGTTCGAGAGAGCCGTCTTTATGAGGGAACAACAATGGACCTCTGACGGCTTTTCTTTAATCCTTCAAGGTCAATGTGTTGAAAATCGGAAGCTTCCAAATGAATCGGAAATGTGCTTTTTACCTTTCGATAAATAATTATTGGGTGGATTTTCGATCAAATACTTTTTAACCTTCAACCAATGTAAATTTATCTCAAAGTATATTTCAATTAAGCAGTTTGTGTACTTTTTCCTCCTCTTCCTTTTGATTTTGCCTGTGCCTTATTAATTATTAGTATTGATTAGTAAAGAAACGCTCCAGTTCACTGAGAAAATAGCTGTCATAATATACAGTCTCCAGTATATACAATGGGGTCCAAAAGTCTGAGACCACTTAGAAACTTTCAGTCTAGCCATGATTTGATGCTGAGAAAGCCCCTCTTTACTTAGAATAACTATTTGACTTCTGACACTTTCACTTAAGTTCCAATGCCATATTTCCCACTGTCACAACTTAGTATGAAATGTTCCGCTGACCACCTGTGGCACAGCCATATTTATAAAAGGTGAACAATGGCTGCAAGTTGATTAACTTGAATAAGCCTCTGATGAGTAGATTAAATCCACCTGAGAGTCGTCTGAACACGTGCTTCAATGGAAGGGATAAGACTCAAGGAAATCTGACCTTTTGTTCAAAGGAGTTAGATACAAATTTACTTAAATTTAATAAGTGATCTAGAAATAGTGCAGAATCTTCATTTTGCATGTCATAACCTTTCTTTGTTTGGATTTTTTCAAAATCCTAAAACTTTGTTCATTTCCAGGACTACATGAAATAAATCCCAGATGTTCAATGTGTGTCTCAGACTTTTGGACCTCACTGTATATACAGTAAAGTATATAACATATAGACAGTTGTTTCTGCATTCCCACACAATTGACAGACACCCGCTGAATGTGGAAGATAAGTGTCACCCCAGAAGCTCATTCATTTCCAGCAATAGAGTCTAATGGCTTTCCTGCACTTAAATTTTCCCCTAATCTTTTCCTTTTTTGTTTTTCATTCCTCCATCTCTGTTTCTAGTCTAGCTGCTCGGACTCTGAGGGCTCTGAGGTGAGGGGGATTATGGGAAAGATGAGTCAAGAGTGCCATGTGAAAGGTCAAAGAAAAGATCCAATCAAGGTTTTATCGCTAAACCAGAGGGTTTAACTCCAATTCAGAGGGTTTATCTCCAAACCAGAGGGTTTATCTCCAATTCAGAGGGTTTATCTCCAAACCAGAGGGTGTATCTCCAAGCCAGAGGGTTTATCTCAAAGCTAGTTAGGTTAAACCTTCGATTTCAACGTCTACCACAGCCATTACCAGGTACCACCAGAGAAACACCAGCAAAGCTGCTGACAGGCTTCCAGAGGTTCTGGGACAACTTCTCTACCCCTCTTGGTGCTAAATACTCAAGCAGTGGGGGTGGATGATGATTGAATTTTAGAGCACATCGCAATGTTTTCTTTAGAAGCCCCTCATGGACTCCCCAAATGGTTTCCTCTCTCGCCTGGTAGGAGGGCAACTCAAACAGAGATGAGAGAATGTTCAGATTAAAATGAAAGAGAAACAAATAGCAGGAGATAATTGGCATTGTAGCAGTTGTGTTAGTAAATTATTGCTAGATCTGAGCTGAGAGAAGAGCCAAATTGGGAGGTGCTAGAACAATATTGTCCCTGGGCCAACTTTTGTACAATGATCTGTTTTCTTCAATAGTTTTTTGAAAGGGATGTCTATTTTCAAAGAATATGCATGCTCGAGTGTGCATGTACATGGGTGTGTGTGCACAGGTAGGTACACTTATCTTTATACATGCACACTTCTATAAAAATTATCCTGAGACAGCATGTCGCACAAAGAAATTTATTCCAGCGTGAGAATCAGTCAGTCCTTTGTATAGAACCCTTATTGTGAGACTGGATGTGACACAGGACAAGAAGTTGGCATCAGTGGTTCTGGTTTGTGGCAGCCAGCCAACCGCAGGTTCTGTCCAAACACAGATTTCAGTGATGCGTTATGTATACTTTGTTCATAGTTTTAACTGCCAACAGAATGAACATGGTGAGTACTAAGTGATTGGTGTTGTACCGTTCACAAACAATTTGTTCAAAGAGAAGGAATCTTTGTCTTGAGTAGTGGTATTCGATTTGCTGATTCAGACATCTTGAACGAATCGTGTGAGTGAGCAAACTAACTAAGCTGGATGTACTGAAGGGATGTAAACTAAACAAAAGAGCAAGTGCTCCGAGGCATGGGAGCATTTGGGTTAAAGAGTTGCATTTTGAGGTCATCAAAGTAAATGAGCAACAATAGAGATTACCAAATTCATGTCATTGATAGATATGAGGAAAAATAACTGTTATTATCCAACTGTTGGCCTTAAGTAGGAACTGTGAATTATTTCCCATGCTTGTGCGAAAGGTCAGTTTAGGGTCAGTCCTTTGAATCTTTGTCCTGATCTGCCAAGAACCACTTAAAGGCTATTTTGCTAAACCATCATGTGGAAATAAGCATACTTTGCATAAGCTTACTTTTCATTATCATTTACATTACTGTACTTCCTATCCTGCTAATGAGATTACATCATAAAAATACCCTTTTTAGATGGGAGCCCTCTTGTTATTTATTGCTTTACAATATACCTGTGAACTTTGGTGTAAAGGGACTTTCCTGTATGCTGTCAGAGTGGATTTGCAAAGTCTGTCAGAGGACATAGCTTGGATATTTGCTCCCAAGCCGGCTTGTATTGTATAATGAGAAGTAGATGCTGTTGTAGACTGATTTTTAAAAAAGGGTAAAGAACCCTTGAGGAATTAAGAAAATAGAATCTTCAATAGATATGTAGATGGAAAGATACCGTATATAGATAGAATGTGCAAAGACTGGGTGCTTTGTTTTGGTTTTAAAAAAAAACACTATATACAAATATCCCTTGATAAAAATTGTATTAGTATGTTCCCATGGGCATTTACGTATACACAGATTACAACTTGGGACTGTCCCCTTATGAATGTTTTTGTAAATCCCATGCAGAGTTGGAGACAGGTTGGAGAAACACTAGATCAGTGGTTTGCAAACTTTTTGGACCAAGTACCACCTATGATCAAACCAAATCATCCAAGTACCACTTACAAGCTATAAGCTCCCAGCATGTCAAAAGCCCACATGTAAATGTAAAATACACACGCCTCCATCAGGCTACTATTTCTGTCCATAACAAAAGTAATGCACCATGCGTAGACTTAGCTGTAGATGAGTCAACTGATGTGTCTGGCACTGCTCAGCTGTTAGTTTATGTAAGGTTCTTCAACAAGGAGAAGAAAGTTCTGTGAAGACCTGTTGGGTGTTACACCCCTTCAGACCAGTACAAGAGTAGAGGACATCTACCTGGCCATATAGGAGATGTTAACGTAGAGGGGAATAGAGCCGAGACGAGTGGTTTCAATAACCACAGATGGAGCCCCTGCCATGGTAGGCAAAGAGAAAGGAGCTGTGGCAAGAATGAAAGAGGACAATCCTGAGCTCATCTCTTACCATTGCATAATTCATCAATCGGTCCTGTGTTCCACCCTGTCAGACGAGTATGCTGAGGTGATGAATACAATGATTAGAACGATTAACTTTCTCAGGGCATCCTCTTCCCATCAACATCACATGCCCAGGGAATTCCTCCGAGAAATTGATGCAAATGCTGATGACCTTCTGCTGCACAACAATGTCAGTCAGATGGCTCAGCAAAGGCAGGGCGTTGGAGCGCTTTTGGTCCATCCGAAGGGAAAGCGCAGCTTTTTGGCACAGCTGAAGAGCCAGAGAACAACACCATTTTCTCTCTTTTCATAAGATGAGAAGAAGATTGATATTCTGGCTTTTTCAGTTGATATCACTTCACACCTGAATGAACTGAATGTAAACCTACAGGACAAAAGGACAATTCAGTTTGTGACCTGATGACAGCTGTCTGTTCCTTCGAAGGGGAAACTTGAGGTGTACAAGAGAATGCCTGCAGGGAGACTGTGCACACTTGCCTACAGTGCAGGTTCAGGGTGAGAGAGATGTATCTTCTTTTGTTGACTTTGTTGACAAGCTGATTGTAAACTTCAGCAAATGATTTGACAGCTTCAGCCTAGGACAGCAGCTCACCCTGTTCATTCAGAACCCATTCCTCATCAAAGATGTGAAGGGGTTATCAGAGGAAGTCACACAACACTTCAAGTGGGCAAATGCAGGGCCTTTTCAGATGCAACTGGTTGATCTCCAAGCAGATGTGGCCCTGAAAGAGCATTTGAGTGGAACTGACCCTTGAGATTTAGATTGTTGATTACAGAATTGGTTGAGACTGTTAAGCTATGAGATGGAGTTAACAAAAAGAAGAAAAAGGGAAACTCAAAGTAAAGTTTTTATTTTGTTTTTCTAAAATCAAGCACTTTATTTTAAGATGCACATTTTTCAAAAGCTCTCTGTTATGTATTTTATTTTTAAATGCAGCCCTTATTTTACTTGAAATGAGAAAAGAGCATTTATTCATTATGAGAGTACTTATTGTTTCTAATCCCTCCAGTTCAATGTGAAAAGTGACAAATATTGTTGCAATATTTTTAATTGTGTTTTATTTGATTTGACAGTCAGTTGTTGACTACATACAGGCGTCGATACAACTACTAGGCTACCTCAATATATATGGCACTGAATCATAACTCAAGTTGGACATTATGATGTTCTGGACCTTTGCTTGAGGGTTTTTCTCTAACTGGACCTTTTTGAATTTTAATTGAATACCTCTGGCATAGGGGTTCCTGGTCCATTTGGTGTGGCCTCTAATGGAAAATACTCTGAGAGCTGTTTTTTCAACCTCTTTGATCCATTCAACTACACTGCTTTGGGGTCATTGTCATGTTGAAAAGTTTATTTACGATTTAGCTTCAGCTTTTTGATGGATGGTCCCACATTTTCCTCAAATATCCTTTGGTTGAGTGAGGAATTCATGGATGACTCTATGATGCAAACTAGTCAGGTCCTGAGGCAGCAAAGCAGCCCCAAACCATTATGCTCCCGCCACCATGCTTTACAGTCGGTATATGGTTCTTTTGTTCTAAAGCAGTTTTAGGTTGTCGTCAAACACTATGCCTAGAACTGTGGCCAAATAAGTCAACTTTGGATTCATCTGTCCAGAGAACATTGTCCAAGTGCTGTTGTTCCTCACCCATGTGTTGTCTGTTAAACTTCAGCCATGCATTTATATTCTTTTTTGAGAGCAGAGGTTTCTACCTTCCTGACCTCCATGGAGATAGAATGTATGTATGTATGAATGTATGTAATTTCTATCTCACAGTTAACTCATGCACTTTGACATTGACTGAAGCCAGAGTTGCCGGTAGATCCCTTGATGGTACACTGGGCCTAAGCGTCTTTAGGTTGGCTCTTGAGCTGAACATGGTCGAACACCCTGGCCTGGAGAGATTTCCAGTGGTCTGAAGTTTTCTCCATCAATAGATGATCTTTCAGATAGTGGAATGGTTAACTTCACGTATCTTGGAGATGGCTTTGAAACCCCTCCCAGATACATAGGCATTGCCAGTATTTCCATTGTCAATCAAATTGTAGTGAAAAGCATCTGTTCATTTTAATACGCGATGTCAGCATACTTCTAACATTGTCTGACATATCAATAATTCTACGAGTGATGGCGTAATTGGAAAGGGACACCAGGTCCAGCTGGTTAGCTGCTCTTCACACATTCTATGTATTGGCTCTTTTGCTAAAGGTAAATAAAGTTCTTTGCAAATTGTGTGGAGGTTACTGGCCTTTGCAATCTGCAGGCTAGCACGGTAAGACACTTCTTGTGCTTTAGCACTGTTCCTTATGGTGGACACGTAGTGCTTCTGATTGTTGACTTTCTTATGAAAAGATTCAACAGGCCTGTCTTTCAAAAGCTCATGTTTCATTGTCAAGTGTTCTGGCTTCATGCTCTCGGTGCTGAGAATCTAACGGCACACAACTCACTGGCTCATCCTCCCTCCTGGTATAGGTAAATACCAAGTTTAGATACTTTGCGGTTGTACTGCCTTGTAGCTGTTTTCCGACGCTTCTGGGCACAAGCAGTGTAGTTGTATCAGACTCTGCAGCTGAGCTGGTGCTGACGATCGAGGTGGCTGTCCTGGTGAAGAAGGAGCTGAGCCTCAAGGCGAAGCTCTTGATTTACTGGTCGATCCTTGTTCCAACCCTTACCTATGGATACAAACTCTGGGTAGTGACCGAAAGGACAAGATTGTTAACAAGTGGCCGAAATGAGTTTCCTCCGGAGGATATCTGGACTCACCCTTAGAGATAAGGTGAAGAGCTTGGATATTCAGGGGGACTTGGAGCAGGGCCGCTGAGGTAGTTCGGGCATCTGGTAGGATGCCTCCCTGTGGAGGTGTTCTGGGCACGTCCAGCTGGGAGGAGGCCCCGGGGCAGACCCAGGACCCGTTGGCGGGATTATATATCCTGCCTGGCCTGGGAACGCCTTGGGATGCCCCAGCATGAGCTGGTGACTGTGGCCGAGGAAAGGGATGTCTGGGAACTCTGCTGAGCCTGCTGCCACCCCGACCCCGATGCGGATAAGCGGCCCAAAATGGATGGATAGATGGATTAATTCAATTGCAAATAAATAATTTACAAACATTTTTAATGGTTCTGGTAAGGTAGCCAATTTCCAGAGTCATCTGGCATACTACCAGAGGCTGTTACACACACCAACGATGGTACACGTACTCAAGAACCACTAGACCAGATGTTTTCACAATTGGTAAGGTCATTATTTGTGCACAACTTACACAGGATTTCAGAGTAGGTTTTTTTTTCATGACCCATCAAAGCACAGATTCTTCATTATCTTCTCACCTATCAGGTTGACAACAATTAAAAAGAGAAAATGGTCACTTGGTTATACACAGAAAGAACCTATGACACTCAGTGGAAGAAAATACCTTTAGTCACTCTTTTGAAGAAGACTCCACATTCACCTTAGTGTGTTGTGCTGCATTGGTCCATCTGTGTAACAACTCTGAATGTTCTCTTTGTGTGTTCACGTCTGTGTTGGGTTTTGAACAGAAAATTGGACTTCCCCTTTGAACATTCATTGAAAATTGATAGAATGTGTAGTTGTGCCTCGAACATTAGTCCTTCCTGTTAGACATTAGGATATTGATAGAATGTACAACTGAGCATTTTGTAGACTTTAGTAATGAGTAGATATTTTACAATTAGTAATACCAGCTGTGATTAGCATTTACGGCTGGGGTTAGGTGGCTGACAAATTTGTATAGTGCTCTGTGACAATGTCAAGTATGTGAATAGTGCCATACAAATACAACTTGCTGTGCCACCATGCCACTAGCACCCGTTCTTCAAGCATAGTGTTAATCTTCGCTGAGCATAATGTCAATGTTTGCTTAGCATGATGCTCATGTTATCCACCCCAGCCACTCACTCACCCCCTCTTTCTCTACTGTACACTTATGTTGAACAGATACGTCAGAGACAAATGTAGTCCTGATCATGATCGCAAATTTGTACCGTTGTTCAACTTGTCAGTGCTTGGCCCTGGATGGCTTCTGCAGCACCACTACTTGGGACAATGACAATCACTTTCAATTTTAAAGCCACAGCGTACCAATATGCTACCAAAACTGCACTATTTTAAAAAAACTAAAAAAACAATTTCATGCCAGAAATGTATTTCAATGGTGATTTTGTATACTCAATCTAGTGACTGATTCCAATAAACAAATAATTTCTGTTTAAATTAACTCAATCTGGCCCGAATTCCCCTGCCACTATGTGTGTGCATACTATATGCAGTTGTCCATCTTCATCCATCTGTACGCCATCTCTTTGTGAATTGTCTGTACTTTCATTTTTCATTTCCTTCCTCTTCATATTTTCCTAGTCTGAATCCAAGAAGGAAAAGATTTGTGCGTCCCTGTTGAGTGAGTTATGAGTGTGTGGCAGAAGGGTGTGTGTGTTGTTGCCTACATTCTGTGTCCAGTGTCAAAGCATCACTCATGCCAAACATGTCTGTCTCCTTGTCCCTCGTCCATGTAGGCTGAAAAGAAAGACAAAGAAAAAAAGGTGGGTTTAATCAGCTTTGTGAGATCTCCTCTTGCCTCCTCTCTTCTCACCTCCTGTCCTCTCACCTCCTGTTCTCTCCTTTCCTCCCCTCTCTTCTCTCCTGTTCTCATCTCCTCACCTCTCCACTTGTCGCCATCCCTTTTCTCTCCTCTCTTTTTCCTGTCCCTCCCCTTCTCTCTTTTCATCTTGTCTCCTCTCTCCTCTCCTCTGTGGCCTCCTCATCACTCTTCTCCACCCTGGCCTCCTTACCTTCTTCTCTACTCTCCTCAAGTTTTCCTCATTAGGTGATATTTATTCATTTTCTCCCTCCATTCTCTTCACTCTCTCATTCTTGAGCTTCTGAACTCATCTCAAGTAGATTAACTAATGATTAATTAATGATTGATTAACTTAAATCTAAATTTTAGATAATGTCATAGCTTGGCGGTAATGCAGCCAGTGGGGCTTTTTGTGTCATTGCTGTGATTCTATGTGTTCATTTAGTTTTAGTTACACTTTGTTAATCCCCGTGGGGGAGATTATTCCTCTGCATTTTGACCCATCCCAACTACTGGGCCCAGGAACCAACTCCAGTTCTAAAGCCAGTGCCTTGGTCAAGGGCAAAAAACTCCACACAGAAAGGTCCCAGTCAGGATTTGAACTCAAGACCTTTTTACTGTGTGGCAACAGCGCTAACCACTGAGCCACCATGCCGCCCGAGGACTAAAAAACAGTTTTTATAAGCTTTTTTCCAAACTCTGTACTTTTCTCTTCCCAAAAGGAGGACACTAAGTGCAAACTGGTGGGTGGCTGAGACAAGCAAAATCACATTTATCCTCGCTGGATACTTATACACACACACACACCCACACACACACTCC